>CM034594.1:46804814-46848103 GCA_020091685.1 Lutjanus erythropterus | reverse complement strand
GGCCATGATCCCACCGCAGCTGCATCTAAATAATGCCGCGAGTGGGGATTGGAAGTGACGTCGCCTGCGTCAGCGCAGTGCGACACACAGCCTAGGAAACAGATATACTGCAAAATAATAAACGCGACTAAACATTAAAACATTATTTTGTCTCATCTCATTTTGGTCAACGAAAATGAAGAGACATTTTAGCAGTTTTTATTTTGTAAACCATATTTCGTCTCATTTTTATTCGTCAAAAATATTGCATTATATATTTTATTATAGTTATCGTCACATAAGCACCATTTACGTTTCGTCTTGTCTTGTTTTCATCACATGATAGAGGTTCGTTGACGACGATATTTCGTCATAATTTTCATTGACGAAAGCAACACTAATTTATGGTCTAATAAAACTTAAGATAATGCTGACATTTGGTTTTACATGGGACAGGAACCCAGATCAATCCATCAACCCCACCTCCTCCATATGCACTTTCTCACTGTATTGCAACCTGACAGAGATGGGTTTACGCTTAAGTTACCTGAAATTAAGTAACAAGGGGCATGACATGTCCATATTTGGCCACAAGTGCATGAGAGAGAGCTGAGATATTAGTAGAGGTCCACTTGTAGGGGGAGCTACGTACAAAATACATAGTAACCTTAATGCATTTAAAAATATATTATATTTTTCTGATTACATTTTATAAATATGATTTTTGAATAATTTTAAATATTCTTTATGAATAGAAAGCATGCATTGTTTAATTAATTAATTAATTGGCTATTGTGAAGTGAAACCAAAAACTGTATAAGCCTAAACCTCCAGAAATTCCACCTGGGTTGCCCATAATGAAATGGAAACAAAGCTTTCAGCTGTGCTCTCCACTTGTCATTTATGTGACTCCTTGGTTCATTGAGCAAGCTGACACCTGAGGCCTGCAGCAGAGTCTTGGCTGGTTCAGTTAACATGTGGAGGGAGAAAAAACAAAACTAACCTCTAGTTCCAAGCCTCTCTGCTCTTTACCTCTCTCAGTAACAAATCCAGTTTTTACCCACAGATTAATTGGAAAACATCCTTTGTGTGACCTTACTGACAGTTGATGGGCCCTATCTTACGCTTATCTAAAGCTCAAATGGAAAGTGTGAGACACAATGTATTTCATTTATTTAAGGTGTGTGTGTGATCCTGTTCTGTGCACACTTTGCAGGTCTGTTTAGATTTTTTGGGCTTTATAATTAAGAAATAATTTCTTCTTCCTTATAAGTGAGTTTATCTTACACACACATGCACGGTTATTTAACATTAATGAAAAGTGTTCTGTGTGTGTGTGTGTGTGTGTGCCCCTCAGCCAAGCGCGAGACACATGTGCACGCTTTTAACTTCAATATTTACACTTTATTGTGGATAGAAAATATGTTCAAATAACACTTAACTAATCCACACCTCCCACCAGGTGCTATCTTGTGCTGAAGGACTATACTTAAACCAGGTATTAGCTGGCCTAAAGCGCAATTGGTTTTTACTCCAATGCACCAAGCACAAGATAGTAAACGTGTTGGGCCACGCCTTCGTTTTGCTTTCATGTTTAGACCTCCCACCCACAGCCACACAGACCCGTTGCAAGTGTATTTGCTGTCTTGCAGACATGGCAAAAATGGTACTTCCGTTAGTGTAAGATAGCACACCGTGTGTGTGTCTGTGTGTGTGCTCAGCCCCCTTCTGAATTCTGTAGCTTGTGTATGACATCATCATCATTGACCGGATTTCAAACAACAATGAGAATTCTTATCAGGAGGAAATCAACAGTTTTGCAGACTGGTGCACAGAAAACAACCTACTGCTCAGTGTCAAAACCAAGGAGCTGATTGTTGATTTTGGAGGAAAGGAGGCAATGACACACATCCCTGTATACATCAGTGGAGCTGAACAGGAGCAGGTGAACAGTTTTAGGTTCCTGGGAATCAAAATCACAGAGACCCTGTCAAGGACATCCAGCCCATTCTCATTTCCAACTTGTCAAACAACATACCAACATTTTGTTACCACCCCTTGGCAATGTGCATGGGTCTGAACAGTTGAAAGAGAGCGATGTCAGTGTAAACCCATCCAAGTCTGTAGGAAATGCACTGGGTTGTCAACATTGTATAAATTAGGAGAAAAGTATCTCTTACACACATCTGGAACAACCACCATTATTAGTCAGCATTGATAAATTGCCAAATCAAACAAACCACTCAAAATTGTATGAACTGATTTCTTCGAGTGACTCCACCAACACACCTCATATTCCAGTAAACAAAAAAGACCTCAACATCCACACCAACAATTGCTAGTATAAAGATGGATAATGTCCACACAGTGAGGAGGTGGGGTGGACCAAAATGGTGTGAGAAGTCCTAAGGTACATGCGGATGACGCAATTTTATCTCAATGTATGCAGATATTTTGCTGGGTAACGTAACAACCAATCTGCTACAGGTTATGGAGCTTTTTACACTGTTTAGTGTCTTTTCAGGCTATGGCTGGCTCAATCAGAAATTGTCTCTATGCAGTCATATATAATTATTGATATGAACATATTACTAGAAATAAAGTCTATATCCAGTATTTTCCCATTGCCCCACCTCCTAGTGGGACAGAATACAGGGCCTTGGTTCAAAATTTATTGGAAAGGAGAGTGTCCAAGGTTTGGTTTATGTAATTGTCTAATAGTTATAACATATATCATTTGTGCTTCACCCTCTTGAAAACTAGTTCTACCACAATCAAAATACACTATGGCTCCTGACTGAACATGACAAAGCTAGTCCTCATAAACCTGAAAAAGTTCTGTTTGGTGGTTTGTCTTGTAAGCACTGTCAGGAAAAATATGGTCCTATTACATCTTACTCTATTCAAACATGGCAGTGGGCCAAGAAATTGGGAGGTTGGGATGTTAAATGACATACACATACACCAGTTTTCCAAAACCAGTTACCCTCTTTGTAGAATAAACCTCTGGTCTTTCCCTCCTGATCTAAATGTGGCATACATACTCTTTCCAATATTAGTAATAATGAAGGTTTAAGATCATTTGAAGACCTCAAAAAACAAACAAACTTTCATTTGCCATTAATCTCCTTCTTCTATCTACATCTGAGATCAGTTATTAAAGCCAGTACAGTTCCATGGGAGAACAAATTTCCAATACATCCACTCCATGGTTATATAATTACTAAACCCCAAAGTGAGGGCTTTGTATCTTATATGTATAAGAAGTTCCAAGAAGTTACATGACCATCAGTGGTTGTGACCAAGATCTGGAATGTTGACTTAAAAACCTGGCAGGAGTTAATAAATTGTAGTTAAAAAAAAGTCTGGGAAAGGCAAGGCACTAGAGAAAGTAAAATCAAGTTATGTGAATAAGAAATAAATGAAATAATGTGTGTTATCTATCAACAGTATATCTAGTATGTTTTCCTCTTCTTTCTTTTGTGGGGTGGGGTGTGTGCATGTGGTGTACTTTGTTGTGTATGTTTATGTATGTGTTATGCGTTATGTTACCCATGTGCCATCAAGATGGGGTTGGGAAAGGGGTGTAACCTTAAAGAGTTGATGAGCTGATCCATGGATAATTTTTATTCATTTATTTTTTATCTGTTAAAATGATCTATGTACATGTCCACATAGAGGCTCCTTATTTGCTGTCATGCTCTAACCTGCAGTATTGAAAAATCAAATAAAAACTTGATCCCAAAACAAAAAAGTAAAAAAAAAAAATGTCATTTTCATCTTGTGAATCATTTCAGTGACATAATGTGACACACTTATTGCAACCCTAAACATGGTCTTCTCCTAAACCAACTAAAGTAGTTTTGGTGTCTAAAACTGCTCGACCTGCTGCCATTTCACATCATTAACCACATGTTAAAAGGCTCTCTGGCAGCGTCCCATACAGCTTTCCAAAGGATAGCTCATGCTTAAGTATTGTTGACATTGACAAAACCACGTGAAGAGGAGTATACCTTTTTTTCACCATTGCCATCTTGCTCCAGAATTTATTTCTTTTTGGTTTCCAATACCATTATAAACAGTATTGTTAACAGTAAAATAAATGCAATAGTCTTCACAGATTAAACTGAAATAGAGTTTTGCATTGATATAGATAGAGTTGGGGATAAAAAGGGTAGATGGAGGATGAATACATCCCTATTACAAGATGAAGTTTTAATTGTGGCTGAAGGAAGACCTTTTTTTAAAAATCAGTACTGGTAGCAGAAACACAATGGCAACAGTAGCACAAGCATCTAAAAAGAAAAAAAAAGAAGATATAAAAACAATAAAGGAACTGGAAACTGAGATTAAAAGTCACAGACTAAAAATATCAGAACATTTTTAAGATACACTTTGCCAAGATATGTGTAAACTGAAGTTCCAACTACAGGAAATGTATACCAAATTAGTAGAGTATGCTCTGTTTGGGCTTGGAACAGCTTTTTATGAACAAGGGGAAAAAACAACAAAATTTGTCCAATGTAGTAACACCAATTAAAAAGGGAGATACAGTGGTCTCTTCAGCCAGAGAAATAAATGAAGTTATATGGGTTTGATTAGGAGCTATACACTTCATCAATTAATGTCAACCATCAGGAGGTTAATGCATTCCTTTCCAACATAGATTTGCCCAAACTTTCTCCTGAACAGGCAGAATCATTCAATGATCCAATGATGGAAAATGAAGTTAGGACTGCTATTTCAGCTATGAAGACCAGGAAATCACCTGGTCTGGATGGGTTTCCAGCTGAATACTATAAAGAATATATTGATATTTTGGCTCCAATATTGCAAGACATGTATAGTGAGGCTTTTGAGTTTTGATCCCTTCCCCAAATCTGTTATGAGACATTAATATCATTAACATCCCAAAAGATAGGGAAACAACGGATCCATCCAATGTTAGACCTGTTAGTTTGATCAATCTAGACTGTAAAATATTATTATAGATTTTGGCTTCATGTGTGGGAAAAAAGTATTGCAGAGTATGATCCATCCCAATCAAGAAGGATTTATGAGACATAGGTCATCTACTGTCAACATGAAAAGATTATTGCATTTGATATCTTTGAATCAACCAGCAAAAGACCTTATCACTGCCATATCTTCAGACGCCAAAAACACATTTGATTGGGTAGAATGAGAGTTTTTATTTACAACTCTAACCCCACTGGATTTGGACCCAGTGTTTCTAAATGGAAAAAAAAAACTATATATAAAAACCTAAAAGCAATGACTAATGGCCTCATCTCACCCTCATTTAATTTGTCTAGAGCTACATGACAAGGATGTTCTTTATCATCATCGTTCTTCAATATTGTGCTTGAACTGTTGGCTATTGCCATTCAAAGCTAATGCAAATCTCAAAGGCACAGAAGGAGGTGGAAAGGAACATAAACTATTACTGTATACAGATGACACTAATTAAAGACCCTCTAAGTTCTTTACCCCCTCTAATACATACATACATTGGACACAATGCAGTCATTCAAGTTCTCACTCAAGTTATCCGGGTATAAAATCAATTGGAAGAAATCCAAAGCAATGCTTATATCAAAAACATGCCATTCAAATGTAGTGACACGATGCCTAATGGAATACATTATGGTCATATAATTAAGTAAGGATATAGAAGACATGCCTGTCTTAAACTTTTAACCAATACTGAAGAAAATTAAAACCAACAAAGACAAATGGAGCAAAAATAAGCTTACACTATCGGGCAAAACTAATGTCATAAAAATGGTGCTAGCTCTTCAGTTTAATGATATTGATGATGCTGCCTATTGTGATACCTGCACTGGGTTTTCAAAGATATGAGCAGCTAATCAAGGATTGTTTATGGGAAGAGAAGAGACCTAGGTTAAAACTCAGTAAAATGTACTCTACCAGGGACAAGGAAGGTTTAGGCCTACCAGACCCAAGGTTATACTTTACTGCCTTTGAAATGGCTGAGCACTGAAGTAAGAATGAACAATTAGATTGGGTTACTATTGTACAAAACTTGTCCTCTCCATTCAGTCCTGTTGCTATCTTGCTATCTCAATGAATGAGTAACACATTGAGTCCTATCATGTCCCATTCTTGAGATGTATGGGCCAGCATACACAAGATGCACCAGCTTTCATGTTATAAACAGTTGTACTGGAATGAGTGGAATGTGAATGGGATATACAGCATGGAGACTGGTATGGGGAGGCTGTGTTCATGTCATTTGCTGATATAGTGGGAAAGTATCAGGGCCATTTCTGGAAATATCTTAACTCCCAAGATGATGAGGAATGGCGGATGATTGTGTCAAACAATGGGAAATGCATAAGGGAAGCAAATGGGAAGTTTATACATCAATAGTACTGGACACCATCAAGGCTATGCGGAGTGGATTTATTAAATAGTAATCTGTGCTGGAAATGCAAAAATGAGAGAGGCACATTTCTGCATTGCATATGGGAATGCAAAACGGTCCAGCCTCTGAGGATAAAAATCATACAATATTTGGGTAATTGGGTAAAGACAACATCACCATTATCACCTCAGCTATTTCTATTGGGTGACAAGTCACAAATACCCCAGATTTCAAATGGAAGGTTTTTGGTTGTCACGGTTGGCAACATACAGCTGTTAGGATAATCCTTAAACAGTGGAAAGGCCCTAAGCTCATAGATTTCAAAGAATGGGCCAATTTAATGACAAAAACAGTTTCATATGAGCACATGCTGAATAAGATAGATGGTAGAAATAAATCCAAATGCCCACCCCAACCATAGCCATTCTACCCTGTGACTGTCTGACGAGAAGTGACGAGAAGTGAAACGTAGATTGACAACAAGCCAAAGTCTATTCAGTAATGATATACGAGTCATGAAGTCTTGGCTCTCTATTTCTGTGACACTGTTGTCATTGAAAAGGAGTTAAAACTACAAAGACAACGGAAATACACAAAATAGGCCTATTGCCTTTACAAAACCACTATGTACAGAACTAACCTACTGTCCATACAATGGGTGCTATAAACAAATAAATTTATATAGAAATAAATCAATTTTGTGATACAGTAAAACAATACAAAAATACAAACCTAGACCCAGCTAGTGCAACTACATGCCACCATCATCTGTCACAATAGTCCCCAGTATAGGATCCTAGGCATAAAGTAAATAAAATAACTTATTGCATTCTTTAGTGTAACAAGCCAGTATGGAAAAGGATTGTCTCTGGTGTTGGTGCATGCTTGGCAAACAAAAAGACAGGAGACCACTACCTACTTTCTGCTTCCTTTTTTCCTGCATGTAACCCACCTACAAAGGCTGTGTTTGAACTCACACTCTAACATACTGCCTCCTACATGCCCAAACAGAATGTACTCCATTCTGCTTACTAAATGAATGATTACTCAATCACACACTGTTCACACTGAAGTATACGTGAGCAATATGTCTTCTCTTCATCACATGACTATCACAACATTACTAGTCCAAGTCAGTACCTCCTCCATTCAAAGTAATAATTTCCAGTATTATTTTAAGGCAGATTAAATAAAAAGGGGGTAAAAATATACAAATTGTTTTTGGTTCATTTTTGATTTGAAGAGGAATAAGGAATTAGAGGTCAAAGATGGGGAAGCTATTGTTGGTAGAAGAGGAGGCTGCTGAAGTGACAGTGTGCTTTAAACATATTCAAATGGACAGGATTGGTAATCCAGGGCTCAGAGAAGCTAGAATACTGCAGAGTCATAAGGATAATTGATAAACTATAACATTATAACATTCAAGCATGCTAAGTAAAGTCTAGTTTCCAACTTTTGTCCTAAACAAGCATATTAGACATATATACAACAGAAATAATACTGTACTATTGCCTATAATCACATAAATGTCATGCTTATTTAACACTACGCTAGAAACTGCAAACACTTCTCTGGCCACAATATTTATTATTGGGGTGACAGGAAATGTTAGTTTCATAAGAACTTTGCTGTTATATCATCACTTTATGGCATGTTATCTTATGAAGTTTACCTAAAGCAGTGCTTAACTAAACAGAATAAATCTGGTACTGTAGTGAGATGTAGCTGAAGTTGTCTGCTGTGTTGCCTTCACTGCTCTGCTTGACTATGGGGTAACAATTTACCATCAACTTTCATAAAACTACCAATAGTTGAAGTCTACAGAGGTAATTTCTCCCCTAATTTAGTGATGAAATAACATACAAAAATTGTGGACTAGATTATAGCCTAGTGTAAGAGCTGTCTGCCATGTAGTCCACTCTGGGACAGTCTCAAGGGATGCAATGCACTGTGGGAGAGTTGAGTATGTGTCGTAAGTTCATGGTGCATACTGAGGAAGTCCTGCCAATCTTGTATACATCCAGGCATTTCTGGTGTAGTTGAAACACACTGTATACACAATTTTACAACATACTTGGTATGAATAGTATGTTAAGTATGCGGTTGGAACACAGCCATAGATAGCCCTGGGCCAGGGCGTGGCTCAAGGCAACTGCTTCATGGGCATCCCTATAGCTCAGTTGGTAGAGTGTGTGCACCATGTATTGAGGCTGTCAGCTCTCTGCAGCAGTTGCCGGTTCGATTCCCGCCTGCAGTCCATTTGCTGTATGTCATCCCCTCTCTCTCTGCCCCCCTTCCTGTCATATCTTCAGCTGTCCTATCATAATAAAGACAAAAAGCCCAAAAAAAATCATAAAAAAAAAAAAAAAGGCAACTGCTCCATTAAAGCTTACTGAACTGCCCCACCTGTCTCCTGCGGGAGCTTATGTTTGTCTTAGCGGGGCCCTTGGTGGGGGTGGCCTGCTTCCCCCTCCAGTGGCACGGTCTGACTTACTGAATTTTCAAAGAGTTAAGAGATGGTTTTAGTACTAAAATGTTTAATGAATGATTTTTTTTGGCTTAAAACGTATTAGCATTAAGGTTTGGAAAGACAAGTGAAGCAAAATATTGCATAATAATTAATAAATAGTAACAATTAATAAATAATAATTTTCATAATTACTATGGTGGGTATTATCATTATTTTTGTCATGCTCATCATAATGTTTTATATATATGTAATATATTATAAAAAAGTTTCAATATTAAGTATATCTTACTACTAAAATGTTTACACTATGCCTTTTTACTTAATTTTTGTTTATGTCTCCCTAAACATACTCTGTGGATCACTACACATATCACTCTTGTTTGTTGTTTTAAGCCAAATAATTCACAAAGCATATAAGTACTGAAACCATCTCTTAACTCTGTGAAAATTAAGAGACAGTATTACAAGTCAGTCCTTGAAATGGCTTCTTCAAACAGGCTGTCAACAAGGTCAACATTTCTGAAAGATTTCATGACACTGAGCTTTCACAAATATTCTTCTCCAAACTTAAGAGAGAATGCCATATATAATACTTGTTTGTTAAGATTCTCAGTCATCCAGATCATGGTATGGAAGATGTTTCCCCTCTCATCCAAGAGGCTGAACTGAGAACTGAAGAAGCTTCTTGTACAAGAGGTGAAAGGTCTTCAAGAACTCTACCAAGTCCAGTTGCCTTCGACAACCTTTTCTATGAATATGATACTTCCCTCTTCACCCCATCTCACAAGATGGCTACAGGTGCTATGAATGAGTAGCTCTATGACACAAACAGGCAAAAAGACAAATATCTTTCCTCAAGCTAAGGCTGTTAGAATAAACAAAGATAGAAGGAATGGTTTTCTTTCTTTGGCTACTTCACTGTGATCATACTGTGGACTCATTCGTCACCTGGTTCTATTCTCTTTCACTCTGTGTGACATAACACAGTCAGGTCTGTCAGTTCACCATGGTGCATCTCTCATTCTGTCTGCTCTACTGCTATGTCAGTGTTGACCTTTTCAGCACCAACAGCAAACATCACATTTAGCTTTCTGACAACATGCACAAGCTGTTTGCCTTATGTTCATGTTTCTTCTTTGTCCCTTTGTCTGAACATAGAAAAAGCCAATTTTGCCATCCTTTCCCTCAAAGTGTATTTAAATACAAGTGAAGATAATTGAACTCACAAATCAAATGATGGCAGTCTATAAAATGAGCTGGTTGCAAATACTGGCTGGGTAAAAACATTTTAGGCAGGGTGAAATTACCATTACTATCATAGCCTGCACACAGGGGCAGTTTTAGTGAGTTGGAGGCCCCAGGCAAAAACCAATGAGGGCCTTCTCCATTAACACAATCGCAGCTAGGGAGCACAAACTAATGTTGATTTAGTACTTCTAAATAATTCTTTAGTGTTTCAAAATAATAATTTAGGGTCCTAAAATAATGATTTAGTATCTCAAAATAATTATTCAGTATTTTAAAATAGTAATGTAATGTCCTAAATAAGTATTTAGTATTTAAAAATAGAGTTAGTATGTCAAAATAGTAATTTAAAATAATTATTTAGAATTTTAAAATATTGAGTTGGCATCTTAAAATAATGATTTAGTTTCTCAATATGATGAATTTTTCCTTCCTCTTTCCCAAAATAATAACTCAAAATAGTGATTACATTAAAAATACATTATTTTGAGAAAATGTTTTCATTATTTTGACATACTGAATATTTTGAAATAGTAAATCACAATGTTGAGATAATAAGTCATTATTTGAAGAAAGATTCACATTGCAGTGATTTACAGGATCTTTTTTTCCATCACACTGGCAGAAATGTTCCTCCATAGATGCAGACATATGGAGATGAGAGGAGAGCACAGTTCTATCTGTCTATTTCTAATAGTGTCTCCTGCAGTGTAATTTATACATGATTCTGATACACCACAGAATTACAGATAAACATCAGACTTTATAGTTACAGAAAGTTTAAACTTATGTCCATATTCATATGTTCTTTCTCTTTCACTCACTATGAGCTCTCTCTTTTTCTCTCTGCTGAGAAGTAAATTCTGGCATCCATGAGGCTGTTTTGGTGTCTCCTCTGGCACTAAGTACCATACACACAGTGCGTGAAGTGTATGTCTGTAGTGACAAATCCACAAGGACCCCCTGGCGGGCAAGGCCCCAGGCAATTGCTTACCAGTGGTAAAACCACCTATGCCTGCATACTTAATTGATTTTAGCAATACATTTTAGCAATAGTAATCCATCGCTCTTAAAACTTCTACACTGTAGTCACTGCATAATGCCTCTACTTTGACATTTTTAAGATTGATCTGAAGCCAGAATTAATGAAACTCCAAATTTCCTGCATGTTTCACAATGAAAGCATTCAAAGATTTGAGGGAACTATGCCATTTAATCTGCTGCCAGCCATTCTTTGTGAAACATCTCAGAAGGAAGTTTTAATTGTAGTGACAAACAGAAAACAGAAGAGTAGAACAAAGTGGATTTATTTAGTAAATGAGAACGCTATTTTTGTTAATAGCAAAGAGTGCTGAGCATGACATGACTCTTTTGTTGGATATAAATTATGAAGTAAACGTAAAGGAAGTGTTGAGTTTGCATTACCAACAAAAAGGAACAATAGCAAAAAATGAGTAGATCATCAAGCCTTACTATAATATGAAATAAGGGAAAACAGAAATAAAAACTTGCATCTAATAAAAGCGTGATTTAAATAAATGCCTGGTTCTTTCTGGAGTTGAGGATATTTAAAAATGAAAAGTAAGACTGAGCAGGAACACCAAATGGTTGGTGATACATAATTAGTCTTTATTAAGTTAAGTTTTTGTTCTGAAAAAGGTTAATCAGTCATTTACTGCAGCTCAGCATTGTGTCACTCCCTGTGGTGTTGTAGACATACTTTGTATGTCATTGGACCTTGTATCGCTGCAGGCGACTGTGACTATTTTACTTACATGTTATTCCACAAAAGAAAGCCATGGTACTGAGACAGTGCACCTGGCCTTGTGATATCAATCAGCCTGTTGGCACAAGGTGCTGTCCTTGGTGCTGAAATATCTGAACGTAACTGGCACCCTGTTTCCTGGTTTTGTTCTTCAGAACAAGCTTGTCTGACAAAGTGTCTTTATTGTATGCTTTCTTAGACACAGGCTCACTTGGTTCAATGAGTGCTTCTTCTTTTCCTTTTCTTATTTTCAGTTCAGTGTGCCACACTTAATTCCTTTATCAATCTACATGAATATGTTTTACCAGTAAGTATCACATTGTAATGCCCTTCTCCATGAAATGAGTAGGTGAGTAGATAATGGCTGAATTCCCATTTTTGGATTAACTATTCCTTTAAGAGACTAAATTAAACTGTTTTGTGACTTACTTGCAACTAGATTATGTGCTGTTTCAACAGCAAAGTGGAGCTGGACATCCCCTAGATGCCCTTACACTATGCTATAGATCATGAGCTATAGATCATCTAAATAGGGCCCTGACTGACTGGTTAATTATTTCAGGTTATTTTGATACAGTTTGTATCATTCAGCTGCAGGGGAGTGATGTATCGCTGTGGTTAAAAAATATTTTTGCAAGTTTCTTATGTTTGAAAGCAGCAATGTAAAGCTGAATGTGTATTTTTGTCTGTGCCTTTTGTGTGTGCGTGTCTACAATGATTAACTGTTTGTATAACTAATTGGGTACTAATCAAAAGTGAAACATCAATTCCAGGCATGGCCCTCAACAAACAGCTGACAAACAGGAAGACAGAAAGGAGGAAAGAGGAGCTTTGATTGGCTGGGCCTGCAGAGGAAGTTGCCTCTTAAGAGTCTGTGACCTTGGTACTTCACTATCACATGCATGCATAAATAGACGCGCACTGCTGTGGCACAACTTTCAGCTCTCATCAAGAGCCAACATGTCCCCCACCAACAATGGATTGTGACAAATACAAAGAGATAATTGGTTGGTAAGGGAAAGAAGGGAAGAAGATACCAAGATTTGATCCCCTCAGTGATACTACAGCACAGGAATGGACAAGAAGTCCAAATGCAACGAACATCATTGCAGCGCAATATACTGTCAGGACTGCAATATATTCTCCAGGAGGGAACGGTCTCGAGAGCTGGTACTAAACTGGTGCAGGTTCCTGATTGTTCAGTACCAAGATCGTGATGAGCTCCTGGATGAACAGTGCTGCTATCAGTATTTACGTAAAACTCATAACTGCTCCATTAGGCAAATGCATTTGATATCATATAGATGCACCTTTACATTCCAGGCTCTCCAGTCATGAATTGCAGGGCTAAAAGTTCAAAAGTGTGGTCTCACTTACTAAGTCTAACAAAATTGAAGCTACATGCAGCTATATACAGTTTTCATGCTAGATCTCACCATCTTCTTCTTCTGCTGCTCATTCTGGCAGCTCCCTTTTGTGTGTGACAATTTTGTATAAGAGGCATCACAGTGTCCCCTACCACCTTACAGTAAAAACAGCAATTGATGAGATATCTTGTCAATGGCGGAGAAAGAGTTCATGAAACCTGGCCTAAGAGAATGAGAGAATAATCCCAACACACTTTGTCCCGATGTTCCCTTCAATTCTGGAGTTTTGGTCCTCTGGGATAGTCTTTAAACATTCACAGATAATACCATAAATAATCTATACCCAAATAAGGTCAGACCCGATACATGTTTAGCACATAAAATGAGCCTATTGGTCTGTAAATCCAAAATAAGGGAAGTATGAATGTACAAGGTCTGAGAACACAGCTCAGCAGCCTTTGCTCCCATTCCTCAGGGTCAGTGATATGATAACAGTTATGTCTGCTCCTTTGTGAGACACAAGGCAAACATATCTCTGACCTTAGCTGCCATAACAACATGATCAGGTCACTCTTGTTTATCTCAAAGGAGCAGACAGCTGCATCTACTGTCTAGAGGGGAAATTCACTGCAGGCCTTCCAGTGACCTCAAGGACTTAGTAAGAGACCTAAAACTGGAAAATTCCCTAACAGTCTCAACCTCATCAAGTAAGGTAATATTAGTCTTCATTACAAAATTATTCTGCGGTTATTAAACGCAGGACACAGTCAGCATTGTTTTAAGCACTTCTCATATATGTTCCTAAATAATCACACAGACATCAGTCAAGCAGCCAGCACTGGACACTTGAGTCCAACCCCTTCTCCATCACTAGATGAGGGAACATGACACAGTAAAATCCAGCAGAATGTCAGAGGGAAAGATTTCCAGCCCTTCACACAGTGGAGTCTAGTCTGTTTAATTGTGCTTGCTGACTGCTAGATAGTCTAAGTTTGAACTTGGTGTGAGCAGTCCTGACAACCAGAGAAGTCACTTTGTGTTTCTTATGGTAATTAATATTTTCAGCTGTATAGAGATGATTACAGCCCTTAACCCCAGTTACAACACCTATTTATTCTTTTCACATCTTTTCGTGTCCTGTCCTTACTCTTTGCATCACATTATAGAAAGTAATATTGATAAGAGTATTAATTAATATTGGTATCGATAAGCAGTATCTGTATCAACATCATGATACCCATCCCCTGTTCTCCAGTCACTTATTCAAGGATTCAAGGATTCAAGGTACTTAATTGTCATACCAGCTCACCTTTACAGTTTATGGTACGAAATTGGTACTCGGGTCCGGGATTGATCCATAAATAATTAAATTAAATTAATTAATTCTGCATGTCAAAATGTGCTGCCCTTGAAGGGCCATGGAACAGTGGGTAGCTCTGTCACCTCTCTGTGGCCTCTCTGTGGCCTCTCTGTGGCTGGGCCTGGGACTTTTCTCTGTGGGTTCTTTCCTGGTGTTCCTGCATCCTGCTTAGGTATGTATGTGAATGGCTGTACTACTGCATTTCCATTGTCCAGTACAGCTTGACTCAACTCAACTCTACTTGGTTAAGGTCCGTTTTCCATTACAGTATAGTACATTGATAGTACCCACAGTCATCATAGTGCGGCTGCAGAAACTGTTGTGACGTGCTTTTTAAAGCCACACAAACACAAGAACAATGGAGGTCATCAAGGCAATGGTGTACTTGGTTCTCAGTTTGTGGCCTTTCGTCACAGCAAGAAGATGAGCTATGTTCCAGAGAAAACTGCCGGCAGCAAGATGAAACACCATTGAAAAGCACAGGACAGTTTGTGCGTCAGCACCGTGATAAACTGGCCACCTGTACACAGTGTACCCTTTCTTCGCACAATTTCAGCTGGGGTTGGCTGCAGCCTCTTTGACCTTTCAAAGCATTGTTTCCCAACCTGCGGTCCATGCCCCCTTTAAGAGGTGCCAGAAGTCACAGGGGGTTCCCAAGACTTTGTCTGCTGTCAGGTAGTCAAAATTAGATTTGCAAATGCTAAAATCACAATTTATAGAAAAGGCTATATACCAGTCTAATAAAAAAAATATGCATTTCTTTGTCCTCAATTAAAAATAGTGGGCTACTTAGAGTGTCACAGCTCTGTGAGCTCTCAAGCTCTATGATCATGAACCATTTTTGTTCTTATGTCAGGACAAGTGTGTATAAGCCACTCTGTTAGGTTATTAAAAATAAAAATAGTTTATACTAGAAAAGACACATTTACCAAAGGAAAAGGTTCTACAAATGCAAACAATGATGGACAGTAAAGCTTTGTAATGAATGATTTATTCTATTGGAGTCTATGCACATATGTGTGTGGGCTGGGGGGGCTTAGCTTTTCTTTGATACAAGCAGAGGGGGCTCCAAGGGAAAAAGGCTGGGAATCACTGCTTCAAAGGATAAGTGGTTATAGATAATGGGGGTAAAAAGTGTCACAATGTGTGTGTACTGGTACATTGGATTTAAGTCCCTCACGCTCACTGCACATTGCAGCAAACAGAGACCAACAAAACACAAACAAAAATCAGTAACGAAACCCATGGAAATAAAACTGATTTCCGTGGGTTTCATTATGGATTTATGTTAATTTAACATGTCAGAAGCAATTATACTAAAGCAATACCAACACAGATATTTTTGTCATTTGCCATCACACACACAACATAAGCTATATTCAACAAAGCACTTAATGGGCTTATGGCAACATCATGAGACAACTAAAGAAGTTGATTCTGAGATGGCTTGAATATAAGATTCTGTAATAAATCTGTAGGATGGGCATTAAGACCCAGTTCCACTTTGGAACCAGTTCCTAGAGTATGACTCCATGGACATCATCAAAAAATTGTATTTTCAGTCCTGCTATCGATTCCTGTGCTACTTAAACTCATACATATGTGGGTAATTTTGGTCTGCACATACCAATGCATTTCTCTTCTCTAAGTTGTTCATTAATTTAATGGATGAAGAATCATCTCTACTTCTTACAACAGTTATTTTGCCCTGGGAACAACAGTGCCCATCGCCTCAGCTCCAGCTGGAGTGGTGAAATGACCCGTCACTCATGGTGTCAACGAAAACGGGTCTAAACCAGCACAAAAATGACGACTACCAGCAGAAAACACCATATTGGGAACAAACACAGAAACACAGAAAGTAACAATTTCACATTAACAACACAAACAAAAATATAACATTTGTATTTTGCATAAATATAAAGCCTAAAGTGCAATGCATCATGGGCATTGCATCATATGCAAATGAAGGCTTTGTCTCAACATTGTATCTGCAGCACATGTAAACCTCAGAAGGCTGAATCCTACAGCGCCCTACAGTGGTTGAAGGAAGCCATGAACATTAAACAAGCCTCCCAGCTGGTGAAAACTCCCAAACACAGTCCATAGGCATCATATGACACACAACTTTTCACCACTGAAGGTCAATTCCAGCCTCATGTAACCTTACATACTACTCTTACATCACTGACTACTGACCATATGATTGCTTGAAATATTTTATGTAATATGTGCATTAGTAAAACTGTAACATTATACAACTTACACTGCTCGGTTTTCAGACACTTATAATAAAATTTGAAAGTATGTATAGGCCGACTTTTTTTCCACACTATAAAATAGAAAAAGAATCTGATTGATAAGCAGAATCGATAATGGCATTGGTATCAACAAAATCAATTAAATGGGGCCGAAATAGCTGGTAGAATATAGGTGGAGAGGCAGAATGAATACAAACACACATGCATGGCAAGGGTTACGTGATATAGGATGTGCTCCTAACTTTCTAAACAATAAATCTTTAACTTCTACAGTGAGCCAAATAAACATTCACGTTTCATGTCTGAGAAGGGATTGAAAGCAAAGCTGAACAAGATAACAGTAACTTAACAGGTAACATAACAGCTCCAGGGTCTTTATAAGGGGTCCCAGATTGCATAAGGTAGAAATGAAAAGAAAGATAACAAGTGCAATGTACAGCCAAGACAGCTGCTGTTTGTTTGATGATGCCAAAGAGAAACACTTTCTTTTGGCTATGATCTAGTAGCCCCCCAGAAAAACAAGAAAAACAACACCTTCCATTTAAAGCCAACGAGACAGACACACTATCAGGGTACTCAAGGTACAGGCCTTAAAGGCTAATTTGACAGGATTTTCCCAAAAAACACACTCAGAAGTGTGTGGTGGTATTTTGTCATTATTTTGCTGTGCTCAGGACACCTTACCACATTGGTATTTGACATCTTGGGAATAAGGCTCAACAATTATCGTCTTTCTTATGCATTTACAAACAGCAACTGACAAATCCACAGGAGACAGAACTCTGCCATCAATAACACATGGAGCAACCACTGTTGACGAGTAAGGACAGCTGAAGGAGATATCACAGTTGTAGGAGGTCAGGATTTGACAAGCTGTCTTGGCCAACACTGGTGGGCCATCAGCTGTGTGTGTGAGTGAGAGAGAGAGAGAAAGTGTGAAGAATGACAGCAGCCAGCTGTGTTCCCTGGTGCACTGTGTTCTGTGGCCTTGAAAGCAGCAAAGTCCTGAGGCTGACATATTTTAATCCTGGCTTTGTCATGCTGTGGGACTCCTCCAGCATTGCTTAATTTCTCAGCCCATTTCCATCCCAACCTTATGCTTTTTAATTAATGCAGTCAAACAGGGAGGCAGCAATTTTACAAATATTATTTAAGAAATTCTGGCAATGAGCTCTTGGGCAGGTTTTCACAAGAGTAATCTTGAGGAATTGCAGGAATAGGGCTCAATTGTTTCTCAACATTTTCTGCTCAAAGTAAGAGGATCTGAGGTTTGAATCCAGAGGGGCAAAAGAAAAGAAAAGAACAGAAAAGAAAGCATCCTGACTGGAATGGACACCCAGAACATCACTGGTAACCATCTACTGTGCATCAGGGGAGGCGAGGTGCCTGGATAGATACTGACAGACGATACCCAACCCAGCCCCAGCCTGTTCAACCTGTTGCTGGCTGGAAAATGATACAGAAGTATCCAATGCTGTACCACCAGACTGAAGAGCAGCTGCTACCCTCAGGATGTGAAACTGCTTAATTCATCCTCAGTACTACAAGTATGTAAAATAGTTTTATTCTTATTTATCCAATCTATGCATATAAATTTAACATTGTTTTTGGTGAGTATCAAAAAGGGAACTCCAACTAATCTCACTTCACAACCCTTGTATAATGATGAATAAATCTACCTTGCAACCTTGAAAAAAGCCAAGGTTGGACAACCAAAAAACTGCTCCAAGGAATCCAGGGGGCCCAAAAGTTTGAGGCTTATTGCAAGTCTAGTTTATGCAAATTTTAGTAAAAATTCATTTGGGAGAACCCAAAAATAAACTGCAAAAAAACTAAACAACATAATAGACCCTTATACAGCCAATGTCATCAAAAAGCTGCATGTGCATTTCAACAGAAGTAGTGGTCTCCCATAGTCATCCAGAGGAGTTATCAAGCTGTAAATGTTGAAGTAAATATTTTACCAGTACTAAAATCATCAAAATGTCTGGTTGTTGTGTGTACAATATGTCAGATTCCAGTGGTCAACTGAAGTTCAGTTCTGACAGGATCAGAACTGTTTCAGACCATTCAGTAGCATCTATGGCTGCAAGCTATTTAAAGTGTTAACTGGACTGAGGATGCAATAAAAACTGCTCATGTTTGCAGCAGCCCACTGACAAGCTGTTGTGGTCAGCCATACTTCCACTGCCAAAATGTGTGTGCAGCTTCCTCAGTGTTCACAAAATGTAAAAGGGTTTATAAGAACTTTTATTTGTGCTCTTATTTATAACTGGATCTTGAGGCCTTGTCTTGAACAGGGTCCCTATGTCAAAATCTAGGTTTAATTCCTTCACTATTTTTGTCCTTATGTGTTGTATATTTTAAATGTATTTGTGTTTTACAAAATTGCCACACAGCATACATGAGGTCTGGTAGCATTCCAGCATAGAGAAACTGATCACACTGCAGATTTGGAGGAACAGGTTCCAGGCATTAATGTAGGCACACTTGATCTTTTTTGCAAACAACAACTGTTTTAAATCATTCAGTAATACAGAGCAGGATATATTAACTCACTTGAACATGTGTGATTATTAATAAAACCTGTTCAATTAAAATAATACATAGTACTGCTATCATCACCACAACAACTACTACTCCTACTACTATTACTATTTCTAATAATAATGCCAAATAAACCATGAAAGCAGGTGTTGAGCCTGGATTGCTGATGACTGACTTTTTAGAAGTAGCTTTGGTATTTCCCATTTTGACTGCTGTGTGTGAATTTTAAGGAAAATAATTTTTTGTTAAGCAGAGTTGGTCGGGCTCGGTTGATATACACATAAATGATGCTGAACCCTGCTGAGATCTGTGTGAGAAGTGTGTGCATGTGTGTTTGTCAGTGCATGTTAGAAGAGGAATCAATCAGTTTAACAGAGAACTCACCAGGGAACTGGTAGCTGTAACTTGGGGCAAAGCCAGTGTAGCTTCTGCCATATGTAGCTACAATGTTAGGATAACCTGGAGAGAGGAAAAGATATGACTGTTAAGAAAAGCTGAAACTCAAATAATTAAAACTGAAATAATTAATTCACATTTTTCTGTCCACATACAGTATTAAAAACTATGGCAACTATAGGGTTAGGTTAGGCAATATGCAGCTCAAAGCTGTTATGCTCACTTCCAGGTATATATTTTCATTCTACTACTCTAGAGTAGCTTTACATGATTCAAAAAGTTAAAAAAAAAAATCCAGAGAAGTACTGGAAGTTAACAAGCTACCATTGCTGCAGGGGCATCTCTCTACAGTATGAGCACGAATGAATGTGAGCCGTCATAAGAAGTTTACAATTGTCTGCTTTTACACTTACTATTTTTGTGACATTACTTTTAACAGCAATGACTAGGAAGTCGGGAGGAACCTGTGCAGTTTGTGCCAAACTTCATCTTTGGAAGAAACAGAATGCAGAATACACAAACCTTTACCTGCTGCTGTCTGAGAGCAGAGACTCTACAGAGATTCACTGAGTGTAGGACCACCATGTGTCAGAGTGGATCAAAAATATTAATAGAAAGGAGCTTTGTTCTTGAAGATCTTCAATACCTGATGGGAAATTTGAATTAATTTGTATTTTATATATATTACACAGTACTTCATCACTTAAATATGGCAGAGGTGGTCCATTTTTTTCTCTTCTCCATTATCGATTTCTGGCTGTTGTCACAACCAATGTCTAACTATTGTGCAAAACCTTTCATTAATATCACCATCCTAAAAAGAAGCTTCATCAGTTACTGAGTGCCACTGTTTAACATCATCAATCCAATTATCCATGTTGTCACTGTCAGCAGGCAACAGCAGACACAGTGTCGGGAAGGGAACCCCAGAACCGCAAGATCTTGCGAGAGTGAACATTTTGACCGAAATCATGAAAAGGATTCCCTTTTAGACCCAGCCAGCAGACACTGAGAGTGACAGACACAACATGCCACCGCAACAATAGCAGCGCCGCAAGATAGCGGAACAAACAAAGTGGTCAGCAGATTTGTCTATATTGGAAGTCATACTCAGCTCATCCTTTGCCTGAAACAAGCCGTTTTAGCTCCTGTATTAAGGCCCCCCTCCGTAAAAGCCTACTTTGTTCTGACTGGCCACTGTCTGGAAGCCAACTGAGAGCCAGCACCCAGTGCTTAAGTCACAAGTCACAAATCTGAGGACTTGAGACTTGCTTGACTAACACTGGTAAAAGACTGGACTTTATATTCATGTCTTGACTTAGACTTGACACAGGAATTTGCATTTTTATCTGCAGACCAGCAGAAGCCAACACATGAGGCAGTTATCATGGAGGGGGCTAGTCTAAAAAAAAACCAAACATTTTGTTTCAAGGATTATGTTGTTGATTATGGTGGTAAGAAGAACAAGAACAGCAGTATGCAGGTTCATATGAGAATTACCTTACAGTGTAAGATAATCTGTGTAAGGCTTACACAGATTTGTTCATAGGCCAAAGGGAACTGGTGTGAGCCTCCTGAGGGGGGCAGAGCAGAAGGCTTAAACACTGTGATGTCATTTTTTGTTCAATTCTTCTGTTTTGACTTTGGAGCCATTTAGAACTATAGTGCTATATTGTAATTTCAGAACTACACTCTCCATTGTTGTTTATTTTGGATGCTTGTATTTGATTGATACAAAATGTAAAATATCATTAAGATTTTTAAGGTTTAAACAAGCTGCAGCATTTTTTTTTATTAATGTTGAAAACGCAACACAACTTTTTATGACCACTGTCTTTTAACTGATTTGTGACTTGCAAAGACACAATCTAGAGTGACCTCAGTTCTTAAAACGATAGTTCACCCAAAAATGAAATTTCACTCAATATCTACTCACCCCTGTGCTGACGTGAGGATGGGTGAAGATCTCCAGTTCACAAAACACTGCTGGAGCTTCAGTGGAAAACAGCGTTGCAGTCAAATCCAGTCCAGTTGAAGTGAATGGTGACCAGTTTTAAAATGTAAAAAAAAATCACAAAAAACCCCACAAAATGTCTCCATACTGCTTGTGTGGTGTAATCCAAGTGTCTGTAAACTGCAACATTAAAATTTGACCCAAAAAGACACCATTTACACCATGTTTTTAGCCTAAATGTCAAGTGTAGCCTCTTAGACCTAATCCTCGTGCTCACATGTGAAGCGGGTACACAAGCTCTCGCCCAAGCGGTGCAGCTGCAGCAAAGAAATGATGTTCCTCTTCTATGTCAAAGTCCTCTGACATTTTCTTCTTTGCTGAAAGTTTGCAAAGGCTACAGTTGACATTTAGGCTAAAAACATGGTGTAAATGGTGTCTTTTTGGGTCAAATTTAATGTTGTGGCATACGGACACTTGGATTACACCACACAAGCAGTATGGAGACATTTTGTGGGTGTGTTATTTTATTACATTTTAAAACTGGTCACCATTCACTTCAATTGTACTGGATTTGGCTGCAACACTGTTTTTGGTTGGAGCTCCAGGAGTGTTTTGTGAACTGGAGATCTTCACCCATCCTCACATCAGCACAGGGGTGAGTAGATATTGAGTGAAATTTTATTTTGAGTGAACTATTGCTTTAATGAGTGCACAGCTGCATCACCTCTGGCTCAGCTCTCAGTTTATTTTAACAGCTCTCTGGTCTTTGGATCTGTATGTTTTCCCTTATAACAAACAAACCTGCATCCTGCATTAATGGACATTTATGATGACAAAAATGTGTTGGTTTTTCTTTTTGTTTTGTGTGTGTTTTTTTTTTAAAGGGGATGAGTTATGGTTTTTGTCAATTTCAATTGTTTATACAGTGTTATGTATTTTTTAAACATTGCCAAAGTTATAAAACCTGGAGAACGGCATTGCATGCAGATGCTGCAGCCATTAGGTCCTTCAAATTACGATACGTGTCTGTTGTGATGTTTTTATTTTCATTTTATTTTATTTTTATTTTATTTTGTAACTACAATCAGCACATCACTACTGCAGGTGCTCTTCTTCAGCATTATCGACACTTGTATTCCCTTGCACACCATTTTCATTTTGATAGCCAAGGCTACTATGGGAAACAGCATGATAATTACTGCCCAATCAGGTCAGTGAGAAAGTTTTAAAATAATAACATTTTGAATCATTCACTCTGCCTGCCCCTCTACTAATGCAGCCAATAGGTAGCATAGAGATGCTGTGACAATAGACAAATGCCTTTCATTGTTTCATTGCATTGAATATGCACTCACACACAAATGTTGTTTACTTACTCAGCATGCCCATGCCCAGCATGAAGGCATCCATAGTGTATGGCAGGCCCCTGGCCCGACCTCGCCCCCCTGGAGGAAACATAACTTCTTTAGGCTGGGCCTTTTTGCATTCTACCTGTGAAGCATGGACAATAAAGACAAGATAAGAACATGAAAATATCTTTTTCAGAATATTTTGTTTGCTGTATCATGTGGGCACAGACACGCTCATACCATTTCATTCCCTGGTCGACAGATATCATCATGAACCTCCATGACTCATACACGTGCACAAACAGAATGGCTGAATATCGCTATAATATTACTTTCATTTGCCAGTCACAGTCAAGAATAGGGATGTTTCTGGCAACTAATTTCCCTGTTGATTGGATGCAAATTTTAATTTAGACTAGCTGAAAACACTCGGAAAGCAGTTAAAATTTAGCACAATTTACTAATTGATAATGTTAAACACTGTCTGAAAGAATACTGTGTGTGTTAAGACTCATTTGAAGCCATTAATCACAGTCTGCAATCACCAAGTCAGATTTTAAATGCTAGTGAAATGTGGCACTTTGTGCTGTGCAATATGAACATTGCACATTAACCTACAAAACATAACAGCTCACTAAATGCTTCACAGTTTCAGACTGAAAAGCAGTGGCGTAGATGACGTAGGGTTGGTGGGTTTTGTAAACCCATGGGCCCTCTTGTGGTCCAATGTTTTTTTTTTGTTTTTTTTTTAATGTAATGTTGCCGCGGTTAACCCTCGCAGCGGCAGGTAGCACGGAGTGTAACGTCAGACTGGGTCACTGCATTTTGTTGCATATAAGGGGGGATACGAGCGGCCCCTCCCAATTTGAACTGCGTCTATTGAATGTGATTGGCTCAGCCGCTCAGACGGTGACCGTTACTTTTCTGGAAAAAAAGAAAGAAAAAAGCAAGCAAGGTAGAGGAGATTTGCAAAGATACTGAAAAGAAAGAAGCCACCAGAAAAAGAGATGTGTGGTGCAGATAAGCGTAAGGCAAAAAAGAAAAAAAAGTTAATTTAGGATACGGCCAAATGCACGAAATTGACAGATCTCTTCTGTCGTGGTGGGAGGAGCCAGGCCAGTGACGACACGGGTCCGAGCAGCGGCACGGCCACAGCAGGTAAACAAGCACTGTCTGCTGTAACAGACAGACTGTAACGCTATCATGATCTCAGACTTGAGACTAGGGTTGTCACAAGAACCGACACTACCGGTAATCTGAACGTGACTGAACCTGGATCCGCTCCAGCTGCTTGGTGTGGCCACAGCCACAGTTGAAGCCCATAAACATGACGCGCCATGTGTCTTTCTCTGGTCAGTTGTCATGGGAACAAGACGCTCTGACGGTGGTGCGCATTTAGACCATAATACATCCATGGTTTGGAGCAGAGACAAAACAAACGTGTGTGAATATATAAAATGGAGCTGAAGAATGAAACAATAAGTTTACACCAATGTCAGGCCCCTTTGACCTCAAAACCCATGTGGAATACAGCCCAGTTACGCCACTGCTGAAAAGGAACACAGTGTCTGCAGGCAAACATTGTTTACCTGGGCTAATGTTAGCAGTGCTAGCAGCAGCAGCTGCTCTGCTTGCAGGTTAATGTCTGTGTCTGTGCTGAATGTGGTCACATGTTGCTCCAGTCAAGTGGTTATATACCAGTTTATTCTGTCACAGTCTACATTCAACATTATTTTCATTTTCTATATCAAAACACTGCCAAACAGCGCTGGTTTGACGAGCTGTCATCTCTCTGACTTTGCTGATAAAAAATATTCTGGGTTACATGGGTCATCAGGGTCAGGGGTCGCGTTAACCGAATATTTTCCATTGTTGACCATTTTTTTATAATGGTGACGGAAAAATCTGAAGGTCATCTGTCATTTTAACAGGTCGCAATTCACACCCCTGACCACTTGGTGGCGAGTGAGCATATTAATTAGCTATTAGGTACGTTCGAGATGAACTGCGCCTCGCCTGGAGAGTAGACGAGATCAGGCGGCCACAACAGGAGGTGGAGACAAAAAACTGCAGTCAAGTCGGACACTCTTCAGTAGACTTACAAGAGAGTAGAGGAAGAGACACAAACATCCTGTTAGATCACCTGTAGGTTACCTGTAGTCTGCAGATCATGCAGAAATAAAGTGCATTCTTGATCGTTGATTGAAGTTAAAAGAGAAGAGATCCTCCTTTTGATGCATGTAACATCTGTTCTTTTATCTGCCTTGTAAAACACTAAACTGTTCTTTTGATAAGTCATATATATATAACCTTTATTATTATCAGACACAAAATATCTGCTTGCTGACAGATTAAAACTTCATTGCACAACAGAAGACCGATATGTCCAGCATTAAATATTACAATTACACAGAAAATTAGTCTTTTATACAACACGTGGTGTTTGTTGTCAAAATTAGGAGCCAATCAGAGCCTGTCAGCTTGTCAATCAGGTGACAGCCAGGCGTTTGCAGTTTGTGGAGAGCAGCTGCGGCATCTGGCACTACAAACTGTGGCCGCCTCGATCTCGTGAGGTTATCGTTGCCCACATGTGCATAACGTCAGTGCAAGTCGGGATCAAGTTGGACACAAATCTAACCGGCATGCACTGTGCGGCGATCACCGCTGATCAATTCTGGGCAGGCCTGAATCATCTCGAACGCACCTAGTGTCACAGCACCTGAGTGTCAGCAGCTGAAGTTTCTTCAAAAAGCCCAATAACGATGATGGTGTTGATAAAAGAGGTACGGTGTGGATTCTCTGTTCAGCTTGTTCGGACTGAATATTAATTAAAAATGAATGAAAAGTAAATGCTATAGAATATGTAATTATTATCATTTTAAAAATTAAAGTGACAGGTAAAAATAGATTATGAAGGGATTTTTATGACCCTGTCAGTCAAAATGACAGACAACGAAAAAGTCTAGCGCAACCTCTGATCAGGGTATACGCACTGGGCAAGAGGGGCTGCTGTCTGTGGTGGGTGGCCGCATAACACCTGAATGAATGAATAAAATATTCATAAGCAATTTAACCGACTAGTATTTGTGGTGCAGACTAGGGAATCATATAGTCTACTAATCGCACACATCCCTAGTCATTAGTACATTACAATAAGTATATGTAACCTCCAGTGTAACTAAAAGTTCAGTTTTTAGTTTATTTAACAGGGGACATGCACAACACAACCACTAACTAATTCTAACATCTGTGGTTCCTTGGCAGGTAGATATTCAAAAACAACACAGTGCCATACAAATAATTTTCATTTGCCTCTGTTATTTTCTCCTGTTTGGCAGCAGGAACAGCCTGAACTTTGGCTCCAAGCCGCCCAAAATATTTTATTAGATTTCTGGCCTTTTTAAAATATTTTTAAAAATCAATAAAAACATTTTAAATATATATTTAAGTCATATATGGAGATGTGTTGCTTAAGTGTGGATGGACAAGAGATCTTTGATGGACTGACAATTCAGCCCTACTGGATTCTCTGTATCACCTGCTGTCATTGACTGTGTACTGTCTACTCAAAGAAAGCTCCTCTACTTCAAGTTACTGTGGACACTGTGACGAATTAAAATACCTGAAGAATTTGAGGAAGAGTTTGTCACTCTATCTATGGTTCATGAGCTGCTGGAACAGTACAAGGTATTACTTGAACAACAAGAGAAGAGCTACAAATCATGCCTAGAAGTGATTGTTGACTCTATGTTTGCCGGCATGGACAATCTTGTTAAAGATGTATTGAACATGCCCAAAGACATTCAAGACCTTAAAGCTAGCCACCAATTTTCACAAGCAGACTTGGATGACCTGCAAGCCACCAAAGCATCCAGCACTGAAACAATCCAAGTTATCTCTGACAGCCTTGCTGATTACCAAACTTCCATATATAATCTGTTTGAAAAAAAAATTGATTATTTGGAAAATCAGTCAAGAAGAAACAACCTGCTAATAGATGGAGTGCCAGGCTCAAAATCTGAATCTTGGAGTGAGACAGAAATCAAGGCAAAGAAAGCAGTTTCTGATCACCTTAAAATAGACTCCAAGCTTATAGAAATCGAAAAATCTAATTGGAATAGAAAATATGACCATGCTGGACGTCCCAGATCCATTGTGGTTAAACTGCTCTGATACAAAGACAAGGAAGAAATTTTGAAAAGAGCAAAGTCCCTTAAAGGCACGAATATCTTCATCAAACAGGACTTTTCTGATAATGTGCGCATGAAACGCACGGAACTGCTGCCACAACTCAGAAAACAGAGGAAGAAGGAGAACATTGCCTTTCTGAAATATGATCAACTAGTTATGCATCCTCCCAGATCCAGTTAATCTCCCTCAGCTATCTTTCAGTGACAAATTTCACAGATTTCTAGAAATTATGCTATTATGGGTATTGTTGTCAAGCTGTCATGTGTGATGCAAATGAGTCAAATTCTATTTCATTAGAAGATTTGACCACTGATCCACAGGATTTAACTGACAGCAAGAATATGATGTGTAATGACTGCTTTGATCCGGATATGAACTTCCTCAATTTAAGAAGACACCATTATTATCATGAAGAGGAGTTCAATATATTCCCTAAATGTTTTATTAGATCAAGGGCATAAAAATATTTTTTCAACTCTTCATTTAAACAAATGCAGTTTACCAAAAAAAATGACCATTTACTCCAGTACCTGTCAACTTTAAATCACACATCTTCAGTGCTTACTCTGTCATGACTCAATGATGATATAGCATCTGCCTATTCAGTGTCACATTATACTGCTGTGCATTCATGCAGACAAAACAAAAGGAGTGGAGAAATTTTCAGTTTATTGAGAAACAAGAGCTTAGTAACAGCTTTGACAAAACTGTAGTGAAGTAGAATCCCTTTTCACAGAAATACCAACTTCCAGTAGTTTTGGCAGGAAGAATTTTGTAACTGGTTGCATTTATCATCCACCAGATATTGATGTTAGTAAGTTTAATGATGTTCTGTCTTCTACTGCAGAGCTGATGAGTAACAGAGGAAAGGTGTGCATTTATCAGCTGAATTCTGAATCCTGAACATTTTTTATGCATCTTATTTTAATCTTCTCATCTATGAACCATCCAGGATAACAAATAAATCTGCAACTTTGATAGATAATATATTTACAAATTATTTTAATCATATGATCAGCTCTGGATTATTGTTAACTGCCATTTCATATTTAATTTGTTTTAACCAAAACTCATCCACAAGACAAATATGATGTGAGGATGAAATGTCAAAAGTTCACTTAAAAGAATGAAAACTCATTTATAGCCCTGATGGAGGAAGCCTCATGGGAGGAGGTCTTCAAAAATAAGGATGCTTATCTTCTTCACAACTATCCCATCTCAACTGAACTGATGGCATGAGAAATTTAACTAATCTTTCTGACATAACAAATGGCTTCAATGATTTCTTTGTAAATATCAGTCCTTGCTTAGCTAAAGTATAGAGAGTACAGATGAATCCCTCTTGGTGATTATCAAGGAGCAGGATCCTTGCATCAGTGTGTTTGATCTCCCCCACCTCTAAAGAGGTACATGACACTATATTGGATATGAAAGATTCTGCAGCAGGACATGATGAAATAAGATCTAGTCTTGTAAAGAAGGTAGTCTTGTCTATTGTCGAGCCCCTCACCCATGTTTTTATATTAATCCTAAAAAACAGATGTTGTACCAAGCGACCTCAAATTAGCTAAAGTCATTCGGCCATTTAAATCAGGTGATTCTTGCATATTTATTAATTATTGTCCCACATCTGTTTTGCCCAGTTTTTCTCAAGTTTTAGAGTATTAATCTTGGGGTTAAAGTAGATGCTGATCTCAAGCTCGACTGTCAGATCAGGTCGGTTGTTAAGTCGAGCTTTTTCCAGTTGAGGCAACTTGCCAAAATTAAACCGATTCTTTCAAGACAGCACTTTGAAACAGTAATCCAAGCCTTTGTGACCACTAGGCTGGATTACTGTAATGCACTTTATGTGGGGGTTAGTGGGTCCTCCGTCACTCGTCTTCAGATGGTGCAAAATGCTGCGGCACGTCTTTTAACTGGCACACGTAAGCACGAGCACATTTCCCCCATTTTAGCCTCACTTCACTGGTTGCCCATCCATTTTAGGATCAGTTTTAAAATTATTTCATTTACTTTTAAATCCCTAAATGGTCTCGCCCCACCCTACCTCTCCGAACTGCTGCAGCCTTATACACCCCTCCGCTCTCTCAGGTCAGCTGATCAGCTGCTCCTGAGTGTACCTAAAACTAAGCGAAAGCTCAGAGGTGACCGTGCCTTTGCTGTAGCAGCTCCTAAACTGTGGAATGATCTGCCTCTCCACATCAGACAGGCCTCCTCGCTGTCTGTTTTTAAATCACATCTTAAAACCCATCTTTTCTCCCTGGCTTTTAACATCATGTGAGATGTTGAATGTATTGTATGCATGTGCATGTGTGTGTATATATATGTATGTGTGTGTGTATGTATGTATATATATATATATGTATATATGTATGTATGTAT
Organism: Lutjanus erythropterus; assembly: GCA_020091685.1. Classification (NCBI taxonomy): domain Eukaryota; kingdom Metazoa; phylum Chordata; class Actinopteri; order Lutjaniformes; family Lutjanidae; genus Lutjanus; species Lutjanus erythropterus. The sequence continues at coordinate 46,818,449 of CM034594.1, read as the reverse complement.
ATATGTGTATGTATGTGTGTATATATATTTGTTTAATTTTATTTTTCTATTGCTTTAAACTGTATAGTTGTTTTATGTCTTTTAATCTGTTCTTGTATTTTATTTCTGTACAGCACTTTGGTCCACTGTGGTTGCTTATAAAGTGCTTTACAAATAAAGTTGGATTGGATTGGATTGGATATTAGTTATTACTAGTATATTCAAGAATTTAAAAACATTTAGATGAGAGCAACATACTGTATAGCCATCAATATGGTTTATGGCAGCTTGTTCATAAATCTTTACAGCTTTAGACAATTAAAAAAAACAGCTGAAGCCTGGGGGCCACTTGCTAATGGGCATGAAAATGATCACCATGATGGGAGGTTCATCATTAGAAAGGAGCCAATTTAAAAGGTAGTGTGCCCCCTGCTTTTACTAACTACACATGGGGAGTCAGCATTGATACTTGATGTATAAAAATACAAAGGAGCTCACAGACAGCAGCTGTGTGGTCTATAATACCTCACGCAATACAAAAGTCTCCAGACAGTGAAAGGCTCAATGTCTCTCTGCGTGGGCTTTAGTGCCACCCATTTTCTGGCCTTGAGGGAAGATGAAGAGTGACAGATGGGTCCGTGCTACTTGGCAGGGTGCCATTAGTAACCCTACAGGTGACAAAAGCAGAGTGGGAAATGCGGGCAGGTTGTCAGGCCAGCAGTCAAACAACAAACCACATCCTCAATGACCTTTCTCCTGCTGTTGTTGTTATTATTATTATTATTATTATTATTATTATTATTATTATTATTATTATTATTATTATTAACAACAACAACAACAATAATAATAATAATAATAACAATGATAATAATAATAATAATAATAATAATAATAATAATAATAATAATAATAATAGTAATAATACCCTCAGGTAAAATAGAAATAAGAAATTATAGAGATAATACACATAATAAGACAAAGCAAATCACAAAAACACAAACAGCATTTAAAAAAAATCACAAATCAGGTCCAAACTTGAACATTTAAATTCATCCAATAGGATGAGGCATTCAAGTCTCTTAAAGGGATAGTGCACCTAAAAATGAATTGAATTCAGTCATTATCTACTCACCCTCATGCCAATTGAAGGTTGGGTTTATTGTGTTAGTCTGCAAACTGCTGCTGGAGCTTCACAGGAAAACAGTGTTGCCGAATCTCAAAAACAGTGGAAGTAAATGGGGACCAGTTTTCAAACAGAAAAAAACAACCGAAAAAAATAAAATAAATACCTCCATACTTGCTCATCTAGTCCTGACATGCCATTTGCACACACCATCACACCACACACACCCAGTTCAGACAGTGTGCATGTGCATGTGAACGTGGCTCTAAGCTAAGAATCTACAGTGAAGATTCAGGCTAAAAACATGGTGGAAATAACATTTTTGTGGTCAAGTTGGCATGTTGGGGCTTTATGAGACTTGGATTACACCAGACGAGCAATATGGAGACATCATATGTTTTTATTCTATTGTTGTTGTTTTTTTACATTTGAAAACTGGTTACCATTCACTTCCATTGTTTGGGAAATTCAGACTCTTGTGAAACTCCAGTAGTGTTTTGTGGACTAAAAATCAAACTCGTCCTTCGATTGGCATGAGTGTGATTAGATAATGACTGAATTTTCATTTTTGGGTGAACTATCCCTTTAAGTTCTTTGTAATTGATTCCATGTATAAAACACAAAGCAGTGAGATTTGGCCAGTTCTGGCTGATGAACAGCAGTTTAAAGAACAAATGTGAGATATCATCAGCTTTGATAAGGAACATTTAGAAACAAAAGTGATGGTGTGTAATTCTCCTCTTGGTGCCAATGAAAACCAGCCTCACAGTACAGTGACAAGCAGGATATTTATCTCCTGTTATGAAACACAGGCCACAGTGGTAAAGTGCATCTAGTTGTTTTAAGATGGAATGAACACCATGAGTGTACAAATACATCCATGATCAAAGCACATGATGGTGGATGTTTGTACTTGATTCCAACCATCATGGTTTTCATCTAATTCACTATTAAGATATGTAATTTAATATTTAAGATTGAAGAAGTTCAGTTTCAGTAACAAAATGCGTAGCAGGAAGATGTAGGGTACAATTATGGGTTCTTGAGAATAAAACCCATTTTGTGTTATCAGCATTCAGTACATATTTGAGGCAGAACTGAAGAAGAATGTTAAAGGTAGACCGTAATCTTGATAAGGGTGAGTTACACAAGATGTCACAGAGCATTATTGTGCCCATGTACCAAGCATCAGTGACATGGGGGAGGTGAGGTGCCTACAGAGCCCAACAGTTACTAAAAGACAACACCGACTCCAGCCACAGCCTGTTCACCCTACTGCCATCAGACAGGAGATACAGAAATATCCACTACTGTACCACCAACACTAGACACCACACTTCTTCCCTCATGCTGTGAGACTGCTTCATTTATCCTCCACACTCCACCATGAAAAAATAGCTTGGTTCATTTCTTTATTTATTCTATTGACTTATTTTTTATTCAACCAATCTAGTGTATATAATTTTAACTTTTACATTTTTTGAGAAGCAAAAAGGGAAATGCAACTTAATTTGGTTATATAACCCTGTCTTTTGTAATAAACTGTGTACAGTATAATGACAGGTGTTTTTAAGTAGAGTTCTGTCCTACTCCTGATTTTTGCTTTTTGGTTTTGAGGATTCAGCACCTATCCATAGATACTGGGGTTAAGCATGTTGATTCTTTATATAAACCATGTTAAAGGCTGCTTTATGAACACTGAGATTAATACATTTCCCTGTTGGCGATTCAAGTGCTTTTGCTTTCATTATCTGGCCACCTCAATGCCACTGGGCTTGAATACAGATTTCTTATTGTCCTGTTTTTGTTATATTAGGTTCAGTGAGACTTGTTGGACTGAGGGTTGTACTAAGAAGGAAGCTCAACACAGCCAGGCTTTCTATGCATGAGCTGCTTGACAAAACCTAAAACCCTGATCAGAGATAACAGGTGTCACGATGGTGCTCAACAAGTTTATTTGTTAATTCAGGCCTTCTTCATCAGGCTCTCTGCACACTCTTCGTCCATACAAAGTAAAGCAATCGCGAGCCGCCCACTTCAGTTGAGATGAGCAAGTTATAATAATGAAGAGCTACGGAAAATATAAAAAATACACAGTACTGTGCAAAGTTTCAGGCAAGTGTGAAGAAATTCTGTAAAGTAAGGATGCTTTCAAAAATGTAAAATGTGATTGTTTATTTGTATCAATTTACAAAATGTAAAGTGAGTGAAGACAAGAAAAATTAAAATCAAATCAATATTTGGTGTGACCACCCTTTGTCTTTGCCATGGCAAAAACCATCACCGTTGCTGCAAATAAGGCAGGAGAAGAAGAATCCTGCAGAAAATTACTGATCAACTGAATGCTATCTTACCATGACAACTGCACATTAAACAATAAAACTTCATACAGCAGATTTAAACATGATGCTGTCTCTCTGACACTGTCCCATGATGACAGAGACATGCAGATCACTTATGGTTTTGGCAAAATCAAAGTAAAATGAATGTAAATGATTGAAGAGTTTCTGTGATGAATACACTGATGAACTTTCTAAACAGTGTTCTGAGCTGCAGTATCAGCAATGCAAAACAGACTTTAAATAGTAAATAGTAGTAGTATTCAAAGTGGTCTGTTGTTGCTTCATCACTCTTTTAGTATGTGGATGATATACTGTGTAAATTTAAAGTGTGACTATGATCTGAACCAAACAGGGAAAAATGACTCTGCATCACCAAACGGAGGTTCCTGTGACAGTGCAGTACATACAGTTTGTCCTGCTTTTACGTGACTTTATCTTACATTTCTACATTATATGGCTTTGTTCAGTGATATTATGAACGTACAGCTCAGCAACTTTTCATTTTTTCTTCTTTCTTCAGTTTGGAATCTGCATCACTCATAAAGAACTTTGTTGGGAAAAGAATTGGTTAAAGAGAAACTGAAACTCAGAACTTAGCCTGCTCCAGACCAGGTTATGAGTCTGGCATAAGTTACCATGGTGATCTAGCCAGGTTAAAAGAGAGCCACCTTTGTGACACTGAAAACTCTTCTTTAGACTCAACATAGCTCACTTATACATCAATCTCACCTCATAGTGGAGCCCTCTGTTGTGAGCTGAGTTTAGCCAGTTTGCACACTAAGAAAGGTAATCTGCTGGACACATCCTTTCTCTGCATATAGACATGTAGTGCTATTTGTTTAAGTACCAGAGTGCACCTATGATTCTCACATGGACCTATGCATATGCTTAAACTTTGGCTGGTCTCAGGTCAGGTAAACACTGTTCATGTGGTGGCAAGTTTACATACATACATGAGCTCTCTCTCTCTCTCTCTCTCTCTCTCTCTCTCTCTCTCTCTCTGTCTCTCTTTCTGTTGCATCACCCTTTTCTCACTAGTGAAATGTCAATATGACTGTTCCAATTGTTTTTAGTTATTTAGGTATTTTGCAAAAAACACAAAATGATGATATGTTTTAAATGAAAATGAGAATACTAATGTAAAAATTAGCAATTGCAACATCAGTCAAAATAGTCACAGTTAGGTATTTTTTCAAACTCATTCAGGCCTAGTTGTTTTGGGGAGCACATTGTTCAAAGTGGTTTGTTAGTTCTGTTACATACTGCACAGTGAAAGAAAGAAGCATAATTAAACCAATTACAGTTTTTTCCTATTAATTCAGTTCAGTTCAGTTAAATTCAATACACTTTTTGGCATGTTTTACAAATAACATTGCCAAAGCATTAAACGTATTAATTCAATTCAATAATGATATTAAAGAAAAAGGAAACACACAATTCATAAAAGAACCAGTAAATGTGTGTGTGTGTGTGTGTGTGTGTGTGTGTGTGTGTGTGTGTGTTTTCTAGGCCTGTCACAGTACATGTATTTGTCTTGTGATGTCACAGCATGAGCTTCATGGTTCGGTATACGATACATGCACAGCAAATACAACAAATACATGTGTTTTTCTGTCAGTCACAATTTAACTGTCCTGGGAAGTGTGGTAACACTCCATTTCAGTGGGTGGCGGTAAATCACCTAAACGCTGTTTGCCAACTGCCATTAAAAAAATGAACAGCAAGTTGTGTGGGACTATTTCTGGTTCCATGTGGATTTCAATGGCTTTTCCTCTTTTTTTTAGTAAGGTTGATGTTAGGTTTTGAAAGTTTATATGTAGCTTAAGTGAAACAAATGGAAACTCTTCTTTATGCAGTTTTATTTTGTATTATTCTATTTATTTTTGTACTTTTAGAACATAAAGAGAAGCTCTGACATGTCTATTAGATATATCAAAATATATTTATATTCATGTGTCCTAGAACCTTTAGTTTTAGACTTCCACCTGCTTCTCTGAAAAAAAGGGATTGATACATTACATCTCTCATAGTATTCTGCTCTGATTGTATTGTATTTGTGACACTGTATCTGAGTTCAACAGTGGGACAATACCTTTGTGACTTATATTAGAACACACTGACAACAAATGGCAAATGGCAAAAGGAAATTGAACAACACTTCTAGTTGTTGGAGCTTGGTATGAGAGAGAGCCTGTGAGAGCTGGACCTTCAGCCTGTATTTTTTCTTCTTCTTCTGCCTTTATATTTTTGTAGTAGGCCTTCATCATGCCTGCCCTGCCCTGCTGTTAACAGTGCATTTCCCCTGTAGCCTCAATTAAAGCAGGCCATCAATGAGTGGTCTGAAAGGAGGATGGAGGCTGCACATCTCTATGGGGAGATATCGACTCAAATAAAGAAATCATGGTCAGCACTGCTGAGCTCCCCAAACAATAAAAGCATGTGATATGCTATCATGTGAAAATCAATAGCTAGTGGGTACAAGGCCTCTTTCTCCTGTTTGCTACTCTGAGTTGTTTGGATGAAAGCAGTTACATGCTGACTCAGTGACAATAATAGGATCGGTGGAAAAGAGCTCACGTTGACAGCAGCATGGGATCATCTTATAATTAGGGAGAGGGATGATCATGTGTAGAATGTTAATGTGTGTGTGTGCGTGTGTGCGTGTGTGTGTGTGTGTGTGTGTGTGTGTGTTGCTGCTTGTATAAGAAGATATGTTGCTGTGGAATCCTTTTGACTAACACAAATTACTAAATGCCACACTATATATTAAAAAATGTGAATTCAGCCAATCTGCATTCATTCTAACTCCTCTGAGTCAACACTGGGCGTCAGATCTTTTCTGTGTGTTTATATTTCTATCCAAAACTTAGTTCTTCTTAGAGACTTGTTCATATGAGTCTTACAAGTCTATATTGAAAATCTGGCAAACATGTTAAGGTATAGCACCAGTGTATTTTAATATATGAAAGGGGACTTTATTTGTATTTGCTGACATAAATTAACATTTTATATACTAATGGAACTTGGTCAGTTAAGGTAAGTTAAGGTGCTTCAATACAGCAAATGCTTTATAATAATTATATTTTATTTTACAATTTATGCTGAAAAACTAAAGTAATCAAAAAGTACCTCAACAGGTATGAAAGAAATCTGATACCACAAACCTTCAGACAATGGAAGAAAATTATGAACACACTAAACCTATTAGAAAATAACAACATTTAAGAATAAATAAATAAATATATGGTTTTACATTTGAAATTTTAAAAAATGCCAGCCTGTGGCTTAAAATGTACTTGTGTGTGTCGCCCACTTTTCTGCACAAAACAGCAACTATTTAAACATTTGTAAAAGACCAACATCACACATTCAGCTTCTGTCATCTCCAGTGGAGGAATGTAACTTAGTACATTCTAAGTAACATCCATATTATATTACTTTATAGTTCTACTCAGTTTTTTACTCCACTACATTTGCCACATAGCACAACTATTAGTGACAGGGAGCAATTTACTGCACAGACGTTACTTTTACTTTTCATACTGTTAACAGCTGATAATACTCCCATGCTTTTACTCCAGTAGGGTTTTGACTGCAGGACTTTTACTTGTAGTCTGGTATCAGTGTTTTACTTGACTGAAGGATGTCAATATTTTATCCAGCACAGCTCACCTGTCTGAAGATCACCTGGTCCAAGTGTGAGACTGAGTTCCTCTGTCACTTGTTTGTGCTTTATGATGTCAACCTGATCAGGTCCTCGTTCTTTAATTCTCAGCTTCTCTTCTAATGTTCTAATGTTCTCCTCTCAGAACACCTGATCATTTATCATGACTTCACTCAGTTTTATGTCTCCGTTCTAACACAACTCACCCTGCTGTACTAACTGGCAGAGGTAGATTGAGATATTTACACTCTGCTGCCACCCAGAGGTTGAAACCAGCAGCGTTCAGATGAATGCTGAGGGCGCAGGTTCTGTGCACTCCACCAGCCTCCTATCTCTTGTATTGGGAGGATCCAACTGCGCAGGTACAACTTACAATGAGAGAAAAAACTGCACCCCAAGCTGGAAACACGACGGCTGGAAACACGACCTACAGTAATTTAGAACGTTTTAACAGCACATTTTATTGCAGATACTACACTTTACTCACTAACTGCACAATAATATCCTTGCTCATTTAACTAATATACAGCATATATTTCAAAGTTATTAAGTCTTCTTCAGTGACATTTTAGATGTGGGGGGAGGTGGGGTGGTGCCCTAGCACCCTCTATTGACCAGCCACCACTGCCTAAATGTCTGTAAAATGCTACCTGAGGAACTAGACAGTACAATCATCAGAGTACTCAAACAGCCAATCTAAAATACATCTAGCATGCCAAAGAGGTACATGACAGTCGCTGAGACAGTGGCCTTAAATTTATATCAGTATGCTTTTTGCTTTTCGCAGTGACAGTATTATATCACAGTATTACAAATACATGGATGCAGGCTATATGCTCAAAACATGATTCTACCTGATAAAAAAAGACATGTTTATTGGCTCAAAATAGGAATGCAAATGAGTTGTAGTCCTTTTGTGAAAAGTAGACTGCCCCATAATGCAGGTTAATCAATACATGTAATGTCATTCATTCTCAGAGTTAGACAAGGGCTGGATTAGGCATCTCAACTGCATGTATTTGGCAGAAACCCCCCAAAAATATAAATATAAATACAATAGTTCAATAGTACAATAGTGTACCACAGGTCAGGTCTATCAGTACATTTATATACAGCAGCAGCAGACACACAACCAGCACAGCAGAGGGCCTTTAATTTAACAACAAAACCAGCTGAGCTGCTAGTAGCTTGATGTCTCATATCAACCTACTGTTGTTATTTATCAGGTTTCAGATTAGGCTTAATCACACGATTTCTCTTCACTGTCCTCAGCAGCCTGTTACAACAAAACATGTCCACATTGTCCAAGCACCCTGTGCACGAAGGACAAGCTGTGCCATTGTTCAACAAGTTTGCTGCCACATATAAGATCTCAGGTGAAATTCCAAGTGAAAACCCAAAGCATGCAAAAACAGTGGAATTATACTTTATCAAACATACCTCTGAGTTAAACAGCTGACTGGCAGAAACAGCTGCATATGATGGATTTACCTTCAACAGCAGTCTGTGGTGAAATGCAACTCTGTTGGCCAAAATCTTCCAAAAAAGCCATCCAAACACTAAAAGAACATGAAGTGACTGAGAACTTTTCTTTTTAACCTTGTGATCACTTATTAGGCCGACTGTATCAGACGCGGGTGGCGCAGCCTTCTGCTGGACTCCAGGTAGCTCTGAGAGCAAACTGAATACTGAATCTGTCTCAGCTTATCAGAATGATGTTGAAAACACCAGATGACTTGTATTAATGGATTTCATTGGTTCATAATATGAAGAATTGTAAAATATGATTTCAACGAGGCTGTTCAGTCAGATGGCAACAGATAACAGACAATAAACTGCTGTCAGCTGGCAGCTGCAGTGAAGTTGAAGCTGCTGCAGGTTATGTTAATTCCACAGTTGATTAATACAAATGTTGTATTTCTGCCTCAACAATTATTAATAGCACCAAATAACACACTGAAGGTCAGGTTGAACTCACATTTCTTCTTGTTGTAATTAGTGTTGCTTGAAATGTGAAATGTATGTTTTGATTGCAGGTTTTACCTTCAGGTGTGCTTCTGTTCAGGAGTAGAAAATGCCACAGGAAAGCATGTTACTTTTGCATTTATCACTGCAAAATCTGTGTCGTGGGTGAGTGTGGCACAGGTGGTGGTGACGTCACGATGTACCGCCCACCCCTATTGTCTGGTACAGTGGAGGATGAGCGCCTTGACAGCTAACTGCAGACAGATTCTGAGGGGGCTTTTTTGCTTTGCTCATCAGAGGATATTTTTTTAACGAGGCTGTGGTGAACATGAACATCACTGTGACTTAATTGGATGAATTTTGCCTATTTGAAAATGAAACATGTATGACATAATGGTATTATGTAATTAACGGTTCTTTGTTTTACTAAATATGGATCAAGTAAATGAATGTTCTGGGCTGAAACTGTAAACAGTGAACTCTAAACACATGTCATCTGCTGAAGGCAAACACAAACCATAAACTAACCTATGACCTTCCAAAGGGCCATTGTCCATTGTGACCTTTTTTATCTTTTACGATGTCAACTCTTCAGTCATGGCCAGCTATTTCAGTCTAATTTGCAGACCATCCTGCCATGAAAATTGAACATGGGGGCAGAGGTAGGGCCAGGTTATTCTGCCCTTTTGTGTGCTTTGGGATCACACACACAATTTCATGGTTAGTGATCGGTTGTACTGAACAGACAGACTGTACAGAACAGTGGAGCTGACCTCCACTTCCCTCATCCCTCAGTATCTCACTGGTGTGCATGCAGGTCTGTGTGTGTGTGTGTGTGTGCGTGCGTGTGTAACCTGGCCAGTCTAGTCTCAGTTTCCACCATTGCTTTCACTGCTACAGTACAGAAAATCAAATATTATTTCATTATTCTATTCTGTCTCAGACATTCTAAAATGTGATAGGAGCCACTCACCATTTTATTATTGATTTCATGAAAATGGATCTCGCAGACTTTCTCCACCACATCCTCAATTTCAAATGTTACAAAGCCAAAACCTGCAGAGGAGACAGATGGGTAGAGAGAATAGTGCCGGGGAGGAGAGAAAGAAGGCAACAAATAGAGAAGAGGGGGAGGAGGGGACATGTGGTCATAATTTCACAAAAGTATGATACACTCACAGATAAGAACACTCATTTCTATCGATTAAGAGGTGGAAGTGGAGCCCTTCTCCTTACACAGAGCTCTGCTTCCTCAGGTTCACTCAGCTTTATACTCACGGTTCAACAACAACGATACAGGAAACAAAATGATTATAATTATTATTATAATAATACTATTATTATTATTATTATTATTATTATTATTATTATTATTATTATTATTATTATCATTAATAATAATAATAATAATAATAATAATAATAATAATAATAATAAGCAGAAGAAGAAGAATACAGTTTCAAGATAAGCGTCCAGATCAACACTCCAAGGTAAGTGGGGAGTGCAGTAATACAAGGTAATAACGATTTACTAGTATTGGCTGGAACACAGTGCAAATACACAATGTATTTGAGGTTGTACTTTTTTCTTGTATTTCAGTGGCTGTAAAGTGTATCTGTGTGTGTCTGTGTATTGCAGTGGCAAACCATGACTAGAGCTGGGACTTCAGTTTGGCCAATACTTAGCCAGATACTCCAAAAATGCAGCAAAATGTAAAAATATTTTACTGGAATAAGCAGCAGGCAGCAGGTAGGTTGTGACAAAAAAGCCAGTAGAGGGCAGCAAACACCACACAATGATAGCAGAATACGTAATTTTTGTGTAGAGTTTTCTGTACTTAAATTTGTAGTAAACAGTAGATAATTGCCATTTACTCTGTTACTATAGTTTGGATAAGTTAGAATTAAGTTTGTGTTTGACATTAAGAGCTGTAATCATCTGTATGAATCATTTGTGTAAAAGTACAGATTTGAAAATCTACTCAAAAAAAGAACAAGTACCCCAAAAATGACTTGATTACAGTAATTTGAGTTTTTGTTATTAGTTACTTCCACCCCTGCTGATAGAAAATCAGACTCCATTCATCTGATCTGCATTCAGCTCTTTGCACACTGCACTGCTGCACATATGTGAACACACATATCCAGACAGCTACAGACATCAAAGACGTGTGACATACACTCTGCATTTATTATTCAAATTTCAGCTGAGGGTGCAAAATCTTAAACTAGTAGAGGTGTGTCTGTCACCTGTCTCTGTTATCATGAGTTTCCAGCTATAAGCAGAAGAAACGGGATATCAGTGTTACAGGCCACATAATCAGAATCAATGATCAAGTATTGAGATGTGATAAAATGGTCAGGTGATGGTGCCAGTCTGTGTTTAATAAAAGCATGAGTACTTTTCACTATGTGGCACATAAAAATCTTATCAATATATTTATTTGTTCGTATAATTTGTCACTTCATTGTAAACTCAACAGGACTTTTGTCATAATGCTTTGGGAATGATGACTGTTTTATTAGTGATCTGATGGTTGGGCTGTTGCCAGCTGTGATCTGATACTCTGAAGTTAATGCAGCAAAAACTAAACATGCTCATACAGTGTGTGTCAGATGTGTTCACATGGTGTGTGGACTGTGGAGTTGATGAATATTGGCCATTGGCCATTAGTGCTTTATTTTAATGTGCTATGGCTGACTTAACCTTTGTTTTTATGGGAGGAAACACTAGAGAACTTTGTCCTGGTTGATGCTGAAATGTTTGGTGAAGTAATTTCTCAATTAAAACCAGCAAACCTGCCTTTTAGATCCCATTCCTACATAGTTTTTTAAAACAGTTTATAGCTTTTTAGATGAAGATGTTCTTAACATTGTAAACAATTCACAGTTCTTTTAGATAGACTTCAGAATCTGGTTTGCCTCTCTGGTCTATGGTTTTTAACTGGTTTAAATCTTATCTCTCCGACAGAGAATTTGATGTAACAATGGATGAATGTTCATCAAAAAGCTATAAAAAGCGATTGTGGCGTCCCCCAAGGCTCAATTTTATGTCCAACGGTCTTTAATCTTTACATGCTGCCACTTGGAAACATCATCAGGAGGCACGGCATCAGTTTCCATACTGATGATACACAGCTGTATGTCACCATGTCTCCTGATGACTTGGGACCAATTGATATCCTTTTAAACTGTATTTTAGATATCAAGTCCTGGATGGCAGAAAACTTTCTTCAACACAACCAGAACAAAATTGAGGTCTTAATTAATGGTCCTGCAGCTCAAAGAGAGAAACTCAATGCAAAATTGAAAGCCCTGGCACTAAAACCCTGTCAACAAGTGAAAAACCTTGAAGTTATCTTTGATTCAAATCTTAGTTTTGAACCATATATTAGAAGTATAACCAAAACTGGATTTTATCATCTTAACAACATCACTGAAGTGTGACCATTTCTGTCTCAAGTCAACACAGATTTTTATTGTGTGAGGCACTTTGTGTTGCATTCTAATTGTATGATTGATTGATTGATCGGCCATTACTTGAAAGTTCATTTTTATTGAGAGACAGAGAAACAAAACTCTGAGAACTGGGTTTTTTTTTTTTCATGAAAAAGATGAAGCAATGCTCAGCAGTTGTTTGATTCTTTAGACCTCCTGTGTAGAGTTATCATTGATCCAAAATAAATGCAAATAAAATCACAATGGGAACACTGGTCAGACAAATTAGATATGTTCCTTAAAAACTTTAATCCCAAATACTAGCCACAATGTTTCCAGTGTTGGAGACAGAAAGAGGATGAGTGGAGAGAATAAAGGGAAGCTAACTAGTCTGAACAGGCCTAGTCACTCTCCAGCCCACCATCTTTGTTCTACACAGCATACAACCCACCAATACAAACTCCAGCTTCTTCATGTTAGATGGGAAAATAAAAACATAAAACCTTTATTTTGTCAGCTGTCACTTGCCACCTGTTCTCTGAATGACAACATGCAATTTTCAATCTGAGGTGTGTAATAAGTGCTAGTAGCAATTATCAAAGCGTTGGAATGGAATCTCACACTTATCAAGATTTGTCAGGCACACCTGTATTACTGCACGCATACACACACACACACACACACACACACACACACACACACACACACACACACACACACACACACACAGAGAGAGCTGTGTCTCTCATACAGGCAGTTCTGAAGTCTTGGCTGCCCTCTATGTGAATCCTCAAACATCAAATCACAATGGATTTTTTTTTTTTTTCAAATCAAGTATCAAGGCAACATTAACACTTGTCTAGGGTTGTATCATTAATTTACGCATCTACTAGAAAATGTTTACATAATATAACGTTCAATATAGTTTAGTGAAAACTAGTGCTGTCAGGCGATTAAAAAAATTAATCTAATTAATTACAGGATTTGTAATTAATTAATCTAATTAATCACATTTTAATCTCATATCTGCTAAAGGTCCCCAAATAAAGAATTTGAATTCTAGGACATTACAAAATTGTAGTGCATGACTAATCAATTGAATACACAAGGTACAAATCACTG
>CM034594.1:46727289-46740057 GCA_020091685.1 Lutjanus erythropterus | reverse complement strand
GCCTTGTGATTTGAAATCGCTATAGCCCACTTAACGTTTTATTTGATGTGCGAACATTATTTGTGACCTGTTTTGTTCTGGTACCAGGTTAGTATTTATTTACCATGCTATTTTAAGTTATGCCAGTTGGTTTTTCCTCCTTTTTTGTCCTGAGAAGTCTACTAGTTTGAAGCTTGTTGTTGAGACTTTGAAATAAAAACCAAATGTTAAGTAAGGGCATGAGGAAAAGTTATGTTAAAAAAAAAAGAACTGTGTGAAACAATAAATGTTAAACAGTGCAGCGAGTCTGTCCTCATTTCGTAATGTAGCCTAAATAGAGTCATAAATGGTGGGGATTACTGATAGTTAAGAGTCTCAGTTGTTGCTGTTTTCAGTTGCTTTAATAGTGTGGACCACATGATATTTTCTCTTTGATCCTCACAATTTTGGAATCCAGTCGCGGGCCGGATTGGAAGGTTCGGTGGGCCGGATTCGGCCTGCGGGCCGCCAGTTGATGATCACTGGCCTAGGCTATAAGAAGATTGCCAACACCCTGAAACTGAGCTGCAGCACGGTGGCCAAGGTCATACAGTGGTTTAACAGGACAGGTTCCACTCTGAACAGGCCTCGCCATGGTCGACCAAAGAAGTTGAGTCCCTGTGCTCTGCATCATATCCAGAAGTTGGCTTCAAAAAACAGACGTATGAGTGTTGCACACATTGCTGCAAAGGTTGAAAAAGCCTGTCAGTGCTCAGACCATACGCCGCACACTGCATCAAGTCAGTCTGCATGGCTGTCGTCCCAGAAGGAAGCCTCTTCTGAAGCTGGCTCACAAGAAAGCCCGCAAACAGTTTGCTGAAGACAAGCGTCCAAAAGCATGAATTACTGGAACCATGTCCTGTGGTCTGATGAGACTAAGATAAATTTGTTTGGCTCAGATGGTGTCCAGCATGTGTGGCGGCACCCTCGTGAGGAGTACAAAGACAAGTGTGTCCTGCCTACAGTCAAGCATGGTGGTGGGAGTGTCATGCTCTGGGGCTGCATGAATACTGCTGGCACTGGGGAGCTACAGTTCATTGAGGGAAACATGAATTCTAACATGTACTGTGACATTCTGAAGCAGAGCATGATCCCCTCCCTTCGGAAACTGGGCCGCAGGGCAGTTTTCCAACATGATAATGACCCCAAATACATCTCCAAGATGACAACTGCCTTGCTGAGGAAGCTGAAGGTGAAGGTGATGGAGTGGCCAAGTATGTCTCCAGACCTGAACCCAATTGAGCACCTATGGGGTATCTTCAAACGGAAGAAGGAGGAGCACAAGGTCTCTAACATCCACCAGCCCTGTGATGTCATCATGGAGGAGTGGTAGAGGATTCCAGTAACAACCTGTGCAGCTCTGGTGAACTCCACACCCAAGAGGATTAAGGCAGTGCTAGATAACAATGGTGCTCACACAAAGTATTGACACTTTGGGCACAATTTGGACATGTTCACTGTGAGGTGTACTTACTTGTGTTGCCAGCTATTTAGACAATAATGGTTGTGTGTTGAGTTATTTTCAGAGGACAGTAAAGTCTATACTGCTATACAAGCAGTACACTGACTACTCTAAGTTATATCCAAGTTTCATTTCTATAGTATTGTCCCTTGAGAAGATATAATAAAATGGTTGCTGAAACGTGAGGGGTGTACTCACTTTTGTGACATACTGTAGTTCATTAAACTCATCTTAATAAGTCAGAAAATTTTAAATTTTAATGACTGGCTTGGTAAAACTATTCAACATCTTACAATAACAAGAATAGCGACAAGGGAGTGCTGCTAAATAAACTTATACAGAGACAGCAGTAAAAGTTATTCTATTACTGTTATTCCAGTTTTGCCCATTTAATGTCCTTTAAATACATTATGACTGGACATACTGCCAGCTTGAAACATCCTCTCATAGGATAGTTGATAGCCATGCAGTACATTAAAAATTAGGACAAAGATGCATATACAGTGAGCTTAGATGCTACGAAGGCTTTCAATAGAACTGAATAGATGTATCTATTCAGATTATCCTTTCCTGAAACATTTATACATTTGGCTAAATTACTTAATATGGACCCAAAATTAGCGATTATAGTGAATGGTACACTCTTAGATAGATAGATAGATAGATAGATAGATAGATAGATAGATAGACAGATAGATAGTACTTTATTGATCCCAAACTGGGAAATTCTTGTGTTAAAGCAGCAAGTCACCAGACAGTATGTGGATGTGCCAGTATGTGGACAGTAATATACATGTAAATACCAAAGGAGAAAAACAAATCAAAAAATAAAATATATGAGAATATAGAAATATATGCACAAATAATAATAAAAAAAATAGTCCTAAAATGTAAAACATATACAAGAGTAATATACAGGAATAGTTATATGCAGGAATACAACACACCAAATATAGAATACAAGTGGTGTACCACAACACTGTGCAAAAATATCAAAAATGCAGTGTAAAATAGCATAACAGTTATATCCGCAAGACAGTGAGAAGTGAGGTAGAATTGTATTGGCACAAATGTGCAATTAGCCATGGCCAGCAGTGCAAAACAAAGAAATTTGGTTGGACCAGAACTATAAGGAACCATCTGTAGAGTGCTGTCTGTTAGACAGCGGTGAGGTATTGTATAGTGTCATCACTTGGGGGAGAAAAGATTTCCTGTATCAGTCCTTGTGACAGTGAAGCTGTATCAGCCTGTTGGATAAAGAACTCTGCTGTTTGTCCAGTACGTGATGGAGAGGGTTGTCAGGGTTATCCATAATGGATAACAATTTGTTCAGTGTCCTCCTTTCCACCACTGCTTCAAATGCATCTGGTTTGTAACCAGTCACAGAGCTGGCCTTCTGAATGAGTTTATTCAGTCTGTTTGTCTCACCGGCTCCAATGCTGCTCCCCCAACAGACTACAGCAAAGTAAAGTGCACTGGCCACTGAGAGATGATTTCCAACATCTTGCTACGCACAGTGAAAGATCTCAGCTTCCTCAGGAAATAGAGTCTGCTCTTCCCCTTCTTGTACACAGTCTTGGTGTTGGCCTTCCAGTTCAGTTGTATGCCATAAACAGAGGCACATGACAAGGCTGCCCCCTATCACAAGTGTTGTTTGCTCTTGTTATGGAACCCCTGGATGAATCTATCAGATCAAATGAAAAAAATAACTGGTATAAAACTAGAGTGGTATGAGTATGACTTGTAAGTGTCAGTGGCTTTGTGGATGTTTTTTGTTAGGCTTAAGAAGTGGGACAAAAAATGCGTCAAAAAAGTTTCTTAACTCATGAGTACTCCCTCTTTTAGTTTTGTCAAGATATCAGGATCTCCAAATTTGGGGATGGTTGGTTTCCACAGTGACAATATTTAAGATTTATTATGTTCAGTAGAACAGTGACTATTACTTGTACTAAGACATGCTTTGCTATAGAGAGGCAAAATCAGACCCATGAATCACACATATGGGGTCCTATCTTACACCCGGCACAAAGCTGTTGCACCGGTGGCACAGGTGGCTTTGCTGTCTTAGTCCAGCGCAATTGCCATTTTGCCAATCTGTAAGATAGCAAATGAACTGCCTGGTTTGTGGGCAGGAGGTCTGAAAATGATGGCAAAATGAAGGCATGGCCAGGTGAATTTGCTATCTTGTGCTCAGCACATTGGAGTAAAAACCACTTGTGCCCTAGACGAGCTAAAACCTGGTTGAAGTACAAAGTCTGTGGCACAATCGATCTGAATACACAAGACAGCACCTGGCACGCCGTATGTGTTAAAACAGCATGCGCATGTGTCTTTAAAGTTAATGTCATTAATGAAGAAAAGGGAATTATTAGAACTACAAAGCTTACTAAATCTCAATAGACCTGCAAAGTTCACGCAGGACAGGATCACAGCTGTCAGATTGTCTTTAACAGACAGTCCGCTGACAGGCAAGCTGGAGCAGCTGTAGTGTTTGTGACTATATGTTTATTGGGATCCACAAAAACAAGGATTGAACAATTATGATCTTTAACAAAATGCAACAAGACCTTACATCTGACCTTACATCAAGACTGGCTTGACCCAGGGGAAAAAAGGTATTTGTACTTCTGTCAGAGCCTGATGCTGGCTGGATATACCCATGCATAATTTTGTGCACAGGTATACTCACTGGGTCAGTTCACTTCTCATTTCCACCACACCATCTCTCCCCTACTCCTCACTCCTCTCCTCCTCTCCTCAGCCAGTAATGATGATGATAATAATGAATTATAACATAACCAGTTACATATCTGCATGGCTTTAGTGTATTACTTTTTGCAGGTGTTAATGTAAAATAAACTATTTGCACATGAAGCTGCATTGGAGACATCCTGTCATCTCCATATTGCGTGCTCTTACAGTTTAACTTCTCAAACCATGAGATCTCCTCGCTTGAAAATCTTGTCTCTTTGTTCCCTCCAGGTAACTCTGCTGTCATGCTGCCACCGCTTGCGCTCTTGGCGCACCTGCCTCTTAAAGGTGATAATAGCCAACTTTCTGATTGGATTATTGCATGTTCAGCCTAAACTCATCCATGAATTAATCAGGGCACTTGGGCACAGCTGATAGGTGTATCCCGCTGTGCTCTGCTGGTGCAAGTGGTAGGACAGGGCAGGATACCCCTGTGCCCCTGGTGCAAGATGGCAAAGGTTTATTTGGACACATCTTGAATAAATTAAATCTATTGTGGTTTGCACTCTAGATCAGCTTAAGATAGAGCCCATGATGTTTTTCAATTTAAAAGATAATTTTACAAGTCGAGAAAGTCGCAGTTTATCGTAAAACGGTTGAGGTATCAGACTGTGATGATACATAATTAGAAAGACTACACACCCAGAAGTCACGCAAGTGACATCATGACTTTCTCCCTCCAAAAGCCAACATTACTGAAGCTACAGTGGCTGTCTGTTTTTGTACTGGGATGTAGTCAGACAACAACAAATCTCACTTGTTCTTTGTCTTCATGGCCAATAAAAAGACCAGTATGCTGTGTATGATCATAAATGAATTTCAGGAGGAATGGTGTACAATTTGTATCTTCTGTTTACAGTTACTGTTTTATTTTTGAAGTTTCAAAATATACACTTATTATGCAACACTACTAATACTAATAAAAATATTGAACAAGAATATTCTTATCTTTGCATCTTTGGACCATCATCAGAGTACTGTAGATTGAAGCATGTTGAGTAAATGTAGGCATTTGGCAGTTCAAGCATATTAGTGGGAAAATGAGTGAGGTTGTCCAAGTTGCACTGAGGGAAAGAGCCAGTGCTTAAAAATTAGAGCCTCCCAGTATCTCATAAGTGAAGTTGGTGGCCACAAAACTATGCTTTATCTTTGCACTTTTACCATGTCAACATTTGAAAAACTTTGCAATCTGAAAAAGCCCTCTACCCTGACTTCTTGGTCATACTCCTTCCCACAGTGGGAGTGAATACTGCCAGTGAACACAGCAATAACCCCTTTTTGTACATGCAAAGATCTGGCTTTGAACCGAGCTCCTGATGCTCTGAGTTCTGTGTCAAGTTGCATTCGATCATGTTCATGAGAAGAACTCAAGTATAATGTTAGCCAAATGAAGTATGAAGATTGTGTAAAATTAAGTTTCTCTTTTATTGTGTTCCAGGTCATTTGTGTTTAATTTCTTCTGGCTAATCTGTCTCCTGGTCGTTCCTCAGCAGGAACCAACCCAACACGACCTGGAGCCTTTCCTGGTGCCAACAGTCCTGGCCCTGTCGCTGACCTCTATGGAACCACCAGTCAGGACTCTGGTGTGGGCAACTACATCACTGCTACCAGCCCTCAGCAAGGTTCTGGCTTTAGCCACAACATTGCTGTAAGTATATCTATTATTTCAAAATTCATCGCCATCACCATCTTCTAACCCAGTGGTTCCCAAACTTTTTCTGGCATGCCCCCATTCAGAGGCCGAAGAAAGTTCAGGCCCCCCACCCCACGATTATAAGTATCAATCATTAGCGATAATTCGGGAAGCAATCAATAAAGTGAACTCTTGTTAGTTTATTATACAATATATTCACTGAACTGTCTTTAATTCTATATTACAACCCTGCTCACCACCCCTGCAGTGACCCTGTGGTCCCCCAGGGGGGCCTGACCCCCAGTTTGGGAACCACTGCACTAACTCCTTGTGGCTAAACTCATTCCTCAACCTCTTCCACTCCTTATATTACCACTGATAAGAAAAGAAAATGTAAGATAGTGAGGTGACATAGAGATCATTTGGATTCTCCATCTGAATAAGTGATTTTGTTACACTTTGTGCAGTTACTTGCACTGCTCCATTCTTACATTACAGTAATCCATTATTACCTTACCATGAACTTTTAGCTTTTTCTTAAGCTGGTAAAAACTCAAGATTTAAGGTTAGGTTCAATAATCCCTTTGTGTTTTCGTCCCTTTTCTCCTTTTTATGCTTCTCCTTTTTTTGACACACTATGCCTGACATATGACCACCTCTCTGATGGCACTTCTGACCCAGGAAGTTAAAACTTGCCCATACACATGGCCCTTTTATTATTGTTTGTATCATTGTTGAACATCCAGGTTTTAGTTCTAATCCATTAGGATTCCTAGAATGTCCCTCAAGTAAATAATATCAGGTAAAAACAATTCTATTAAGCCTTTTTCACAATACTGTTATGAGAAGGTTTCTTAGTCTCCTTTGATGCCTGGCCAGCTGATGCCATCAGCCAAAGTTGCTTGTGAACTTCTGGATTGAGTTGGATAGGCAGATGAAAGCTGGGAAAACAAAGCCCACTGATAGCTTTTAATTTAATCATAGTATCAAGTAACTAACCAGTGCACTAAACAGAGACATTAATAAGGTATTTTGTGTGTTTAACCACCCCTTTTTTGGCTCACACACATCATGAATACCATCTGTTATGCAAGTTTAAATTCCCCAGCACTGTCCAGGCTGTTGAGAGAACTCTACAAAGGACTTTGCAGGAGCTTTTTTGCTCTAGTCCTTTTATTCAAACTTTGATCACCATTTACATCGTTACTGTACTATATTTTAAAACAATTTTACACACTCTTAATTGTTTGCTCCACAATGAACAATTGAGTTTAGCTGAAATCAGCCTCCAATTACAGTTAATCTGATAGTTTCCATCAACTGTCGCTAATATTGTCAGTTTAATAGAAGAAACAGGAACTGAATATGAACATGAGCAGTGCATGGATTCATTTGACTATCTACATTTACAGTTATGTTGGCTGATAATGGTGACCTGATGTGGATTATTGCTGTGCATTATATCTACTGAAGTGCACCATATACACCAAAGAAACAGAATTCACAACCATCTTCTGTTCCATTTATCCACTCACACATGTATGCATTATTTATACCCACTTAAACATAGTGCATAGTGTTGCTGTCCAGTGAAAACTGAGACAATTTGAGACAAACATTGAGACAACAGTTTTTTAAGCCAAACAAACCATTTACAGAGCCACTGGATCATTTGAAAATGGCCACAAAGCTTAAAACATGGCTATTTTTCTTAGCTCATGGAAAACTGACATTTTGGACATCAGAGGTTTTTATTGGACAACGATGATAGAGTGGTGGGGGCCTGGAGCCTGTCTCATATATGTTGGGCTAAAGGTTGTGTAAACCCTGGATAGGTCAGTATGTCATAGAGCTACCATGTATAGAATCATCACACCTATGTACAATTTAGAGTTTCCAGTTCACTTAACTTTCCCATCTTTGGACCCAGGTGAAACCCATGCACACACAGAGAGAACATGCAAAGAAAGGGATCCAACTGAACAATGAAAGGCTGCAGCTGACCACTTGCCTTGAATCAGGACCTACTGCAGCACCACATTTGTTTTCTTTTAGGTTTCTCTCATGTCTGAGCTCAGGCAACATACTGGCTCAGTGCATATGGAGTTATATTGAGGCCACATGTTTTGTACTTGAAAAAATAAATTTTGAAACAGAAAATTCAAGTTTTGATCTTGAATTTTGAAAAATACATAAATGTATTCAAAATAAAAATAAGCGTACAAAAAGTTTTTTCAGGTTAAATATAATTATGATTCACTCTGCTAATTCTTTTGAATAAATTATTTATTTTCATTTTTCACTTTCATATATTTAGATATTTGAGATCCTATTTCTTTCAGTTGCATGTTTTATCTTTTCAGATTCAAATCTTATTTTTTACAGTTTCAAATCTTTTTTTCACTTTCAGATCTTTCTTTTTCAGTTTCAGATCTTTTCTTTTCAGTTTCAGACTTTTGGCCCGGATTTCGCGTGGGGGGCGTGGCATCAACTGAGAGGGTGTGGAATCATGACAGACAGCTTAACAAAAAGCCTAGGGACCTTCCCCTGTCACGTTGCCTTCAGGGAACGTAGGAACTAAAACAATTAAACTCAACACTTTATGTAGACTACACCATGTGATTGGCAGTGAAAAAACTGATGTCAGTGACAAACTTCCATTTGCACAGCATGCAGGAATATCCTGCACGGCTAAATCTGTTTTAATTTTCTCTGTAAGTCTAAAGCTGTTAATATGTACAGTTTTATAAAGTTTTAATATTCTTCAATACATGGTAAGTTTATCCAAATATGGCCTTTTTTGAAATTTACTCATTTTCGGAGATGTGAAAGCTGTTTTAGACAGCACTGAGGACCAACTGCAGAAGCGAGTGATAAATTATGCCAGATTGTGCACTTCAACAGCCATACTTTAAGTGCTGAAATTTCTGATTTCCACATAGCACTGTGAACGCAGTGCAGTGTCCGCTTGCAATGATGGCGTCCAGCTCTGCAGGCCCACCTGCTGGAGCAGCACACAGGTGAGAAATGTTCAAAATGAGAGATTGTTTTATGATAATTATATTTAACCTGAAAAAAAGTTTTTGTACATTTATTTTTTTTTAAATACATTGATGTATTTTTCAAAATTCAAGATCAAAACTTGAATTTTCAGTTTCAAATTTTATTTTTTCAAGTACAAAACCTTTGGCCCCAATATAGCTCCATAAGTGCACTGTCACCTCAAAAAGATCAAAACAAAAAGAACAAAAAGATCTAAATCAATTGTGTAGTTTGGGGATTCTGATTAAGTGGGAACTGATAGTTTAGAAGTTGCATGTCACCAGTGGCGAACTGTGACTAATAGAGCTGAGATTTCAGTTTGGCCATAACTTAGCCAGACACACCAAAAATGCATCAAAATGAAAAACCATTCTGCTGGAATAAGCAGCAGGTAGCTTGTGACATGTGTTTATAGTGTGTAGCTGCCACATACAAAAAACCCAATAGAGGGCTGCAGAATAAGTAATGTTTTCTGTACTTAAACTTGGATTAAACAGTAGATAATTGCCAACTACTGTTTGAATAAATTAGAATTAAGTTTGTGTTTGGTATTAAGAGCTGTAATAATCTATATGAATCATTCTGAGTTTCTTATTTCTCTGTTTCAGTAACACACAGTTCCATGTAACACAAATCTCCAGTTCTATTATTTCTGTCTACCAACACAACTCTGTCTGCTGTGCTGCACTGTTGGAAGGAGATTTAAAAAAGAGATTCAAGTGACTGAAAATTGTTTTCTAACAGACTTGGGTACAAGTGCAATCTCAGTCTTCTAAAGTGAAAGTGAAAGTCCGCCTTTGAAAAGGCAGCACTATCAAGTTAGTCACCTAGCAACAGCATCAGTCTCGACTTCATCTGATATCTCTGTCCTTCAGGAAGGACTAAGGGGATTAGTTTTGGTCTCACAGTGATTATAGTGGCTATCTTTCGTCTACACATTTCTAAACTTTTCAATATCTACTTACTTCTACATATAACCACATTTATGGACGACATTGATGACATGAGACTGCTTTACGCGCTGAGTCGGCTTGGTGGCAACGCCAATGGTAACACAACCATGCGGCTCTGCCGTCACTCGTTTATATACTGAACAGAACCTTAACAAAAAATTCCACTACCTGTTAATTCGTCACAGGTCAAAGGAAACTGCCTGGTGACACACTAATAATTTATGCTGTTGTATTTCCAGCAGCAGGATATTGTGTGTCTGGTTGAGTCAAAATGAACAATAGTGTGTGTGCTCACATGACAGAGACACAGTACAAGAGTGCAACTCACTGATGTACTGATACAGAGAACTAAGATATATCAGGATTCATTGTTGGTTTGATTTCAAATAGAATTTGATGGCACAGAAAATCTAATTGAATCACCAGCCTTAATCTTTAACAGACCAAAATTGCACTTGACTTGCAAATACTGATGATGTTGCCACGCGCCTCTGCATCTCACACAGATGCACAAGGTATCCTTTACCATTTGTATGACACATTTCTGCCAGAATTCCTTTTTAACACTTGGTTAACCTTGTGAAAGGATTGCAGTTTGGTTAGGTTTCGACAATACACTCACTTGGTTTTGGTTTAGTAAAAGATCATGTTTTTAGTTAAAATAAGTATGTTATGTTGCATAAGTCTTATGACGTGAAACAAGTCACATGACTTGAAATAACATTGACATTCAATGACGTTAGTATGGATTGGTTTACCCTGAAGTTGCTTAATATCTCAGTGCATCTCATACAGACACTAAAGCATGCCCTGTTTATCTGTATGACACCCTGAAGCGCATGACCAAACATTAGTATTTGATGACCTGGGAATGAACGCAGGGTTGTTATATAGAAGTCATAATGATGTAAACATTTCTTAAAGTTTTTTGTTTCCTTCTTAATGAATACAACAATATTCTATATAACTGTACATAATTACTATTTTGCAACTCCTGTGATTTTTTTGATTATTTGATTAATATATGCTAGCATGAATGTGACAAACTTAAACTCTAAGTGTAGAAAATTCTTAGGTAAATTACAGAATTCACAGAAATGAAGACATTGATCTCTAGTCTCTGAATTGTTAACAAATGTGTTTTTGAAAGATCTGTGTGACAATCAGGTTAAATTTCATTGATGATATTCTCAGAAAAGATTTTAACGCTGTCAAGGCTTGACATCATGGAGAGGTTTCTCCTTTCATAACTGTAAGCCTTATTAGTTGAACCATAAACAACGCTGACAAACTTGAATTTTAAAACAGTGTTTTGTAAAGCAACAGCCCCATAAATACTGGATCATTTACAGAAATTGCAAACTAATCTCAGATAAATGCATTGAAGATCCCAATTAAAATTCACAGTTAGACTGGGAGCCAAAAGATTAACTGGTTTTCAAGTGTTACTACATGTTTTGTTGTTGTTCTTCTGCTTGTTGCTGTTTTGTTTGTTGTTGTTGTTTTGTTAAGCATTCAGGAGAATCAGCTCTGTCTACTGTGAATTATCCAATAGTATTTCAATCAGGAGAGACAAGTCACAATAATTGTTTTGTATACAGATTATATCTGATAATTAAGTCTTGACAAAAAGTCTTTGGTGTTCAGACTCTACAGGGACGTTTTGTAACTAAGGGTTGTCTGCCCAGAGCAACAACAAGATAAACCCCCCCCCTCCCATAGAGGCCAGACACTGGTGGTGTCAGCTGGTGCTTCTGCTGGGACTGATAGACTGATTATGCTGATGAATCAGCAGCTTGAATGACTAAAGACAGAGAGAGAAACAATTAAATCAGTGTTTCTCAGTTTTTTTACACTGTGTACCATTCCTTCATTCATTCATTCATTCATTCATTGTCTGTAACCACTTATCCTTGAAGTGTTGCCCGGGGCTGGAGCCTATGCCAGCTGACATTGGGCGAGAGGCGGGGTACACCGTGGTGTCACCAGTTCATCACAGGGCACACCATGTACCACCTCAGAAAATACTGAACCATTATTACTAACATTAAAATACAGTAGCATAGGTCAGTCCTGCTCAGTAACAAACAGTTCAGACAGGAGGCAGGTTTATTCCTAAGTCCCACTCCAACTGAATCCAGTTCTGAGGTAACTTGAGTTATATCTCCCAACTACTTTGTGGCATTTGGTACAAACATGTGCTGTGAACACTTCACTGGCACATTTTAAGTAGCAACCAGAACTTGATTCTCTGTTGTCCAGTTCATTTTCAACGCGGCTGCTCAAAATATTCTCCTCTGGATCTGTGCTCCTCCTCACAATAGGGTCAGTTTGGTTTGCAGTGTTTTTGTTCATTTTCAGTCTCCACATTGTACCTCTACTTACTACCTTGCCATCACAGTTGTCTGTAATCTGTAGGCAGTCTGTAACTACCAGAATTATGTTTAATTTATGTGCACACATTTTGTAAATTTTCAGTTGAAATTTTGCAGTATTTTAATAGTATTACATGGTTTAAATTAATTTATTTCATTTTTAAAAAATATTTCTGACATTCCTCCACATACCACTAAAGGGAGCTTGTGTACAACCAGTGGTAAACGTACCACAGTTTGAGAATCTAGGCATTAAAAAAGACAGCAGCAAGATGACAGGCTGACAGTGCTTTGTTAGAAGTGATCAGCACTGAGCATGTGTGAGACAAGTAAAGACAGTATGATAAGAACAATAAACGACAGGCCTACACATGCAAAAAGATAGTCTCCCTGATTGAACTTTCAAGCTTCTTTTAGTTTTTACTAGTGCTGTCAGGCGATTAAAAAAATTAATCTAATTAATTACAGGATTTGTAATTAATTAATCTAATTAATCGCATTTTAATCTCATATCTGCTAAAGGTCCCCAAATAA